>JAHWFP010138206.1:5936-45508 GCA_023313725.1 Lithobius niger | reverse complement strand
ACCCCCCCCCCCCCCCCCGAGGTTAGTGGCCCTTGGGTTTTGTGAACAAATGTAAATAACCTACCTTGCACTTTAAGTGTGCTAAATGAGAGAGACAAAAAAACCTATAAAAACCTATATATTTTCTGAAAAATAACCTATAAAAACTGACATTTAAAATTTTATAACCTAGTTTTTTACGTATATTTTTAATAATAGGAGGTCTGCGAGGCCTGTAAACTGTGTCCAAGACCGAATCCAAGCTTTTTATTTTTGTAAGGAGGCCTGCCTTATGTACCGGTGTAGGCAATGTTTCTGTTACACCTGTCGACTTTACTCGTATTTTTGGATAGTTACAACTTCCTTTGTATTTTTAGTGTGCGGCGCTAATTACTACACTGAAGTTGGAAGGCTTCGATCGCCGAATTATCCAAATAACTATCCTAATAACCGCGATTGTACTTGGAAAATTCAGGTTCCAACTGGGCAGCAGATTGAGTTGAATTTTACTGACTTTAATCTAGAAGCAAGTCAAGACTGTCGGTATGATTACCTGGAAATAAGGTCAGTACTGTGTGCGTATTTTCTGTTCCACAATAATACCTGCTTTTGCAATTTATATTATTTATTCATTTGTGCTTGTGCATTTGTGCAGAGTTTTGTTTGGACTAATGTTTATAATGACATTCGTGTCTTAAAGACATATGTTGATTAAAGTTTTAATCAGTGGCGCCGCTACACGGGAGGTCATGGGTGGGCAACTTTTCCCCGCAACATTTTCCCGTTACCCTGTCTTCCCTCCATTGGCCCCAAGAAATTTTTGAAGCTTTTATTTGTGTCAAAATGGCTAACTGAGAAGTGCGTTAAAGGAAACTCGAGGCACCTATTTAATTTTAAGTAACATGTTAGGTATGAAATTGTTGCATTTGAAGTCTTAGGCACTGGGAATAACAATAATGAAATTGGTATTTGATATCACAACTTCAGAGAGGAAAAAAAGCTTGGCAGGAATCCGTAACAAGTTTTGTCTTGGGGCGATATCGTACACGTTCAAATTTTTTTCTTTGTAATTTACATGATTAAATAATAAAGCTTAAAGCAACATAATTATGCCCATCAGTAAGTTTAATGTTTCTTAATCTTTGTATTGTGGGGATATATCCATCGAACTCGTGTTATTTAATAACAGTGCTTGGTATACTTACTTACTCTATGATTGTTGTTCTGTAATATTGTGTGAATGAGAACTAATTTAGCCTCGACATTTCGAACCACTTTTGGTTCACTCTCGAGTTGAAACCTTAACTAAGTAAAAAAAAAAACACAAAACAGGTTTGAGGCAAGCCTGGAGGCAAGCCAAGAGTAAAATAAAAAAAAATTGTCTTTGCCCAAACTTTAACCTAGGCTTGACTCTAAGCTTCCCTCAAGCCTGTTTTGTGTTCACATTTTTTTTTACTTAGTTAAGGTTTCCTTTTTTGAGAATGAACCAGAAGTGGTTCAAAACGTCGAGGTAAACTACTTCCCACTCAACACCTTGCTGGCTCCTTTTATTCATTCGGAATTTTTGTGTTTTTTTAATTTTTTTAGTTTATTGCTATATTATTGTAGCAAAATGCTAACTTTGCACAGGGCACAAGAAGAAATGGTGTCTTGGTTTTTTTCTTTGTGTAATTTACAATGCTTTCAGTGTTTTTGACAGTTTTCTTGCATTTAATATCATTTTGTAGTTAAGGAATTAGTTATTTAGGGGCAGATGACACAGATGAGCTAGGGACCCATAATAAATACTCAATACTTTTTCCTTAAGTCGTATTCAGCTTGATTGGTAATTCCGCATTTACGCTTCTCCTTCACTTCTGTATTTTTTTCTGTGGCGCTTAATCTACATCTATAAGTGGTTTGCGCTGTCACTCCCTTCGCTGTTCCTTACTACATTTTACTACTGGCTGGAGCATGCTATACTGGTGACATGTTTGTAGCTTTCAGCTGTGTACTGTTTTGTTGGCCAAAATAAGGTCAGGTTTGTTAGATCTTGGTGCAAAAACCAACATACTTCCTTCCTTCCTAATCTCCGAATTAGGAAAAGATACATCACACGGGTAAACTAGAGCGAATTACAAAATTTAAACTTTCCACACTGTGTAGGCGATTTTGGTTTTTTGAAATTGGCTATTAGTATACCTGCACACCTCGTAGTAAGTAGTATCCCCTTAGCTAGAAAAATATCAACCTTTTTTCAACAAGAAACCCACTAATCTGTTGTACTAAAGTTTCTGCTATTTCTGTTACATTGTTATTTTACCTCAGATTTGTGAAAGAAGCGTCTAGTGGCTGTCATGCTGTTATATGCCGTCTCGATAGGACGGAAGTTGATGATGTCGTTGAATCTTGGCTGGGGACACACTAGCATGTGTCTTAATGTTTATCTGAAATGGAAAGGTCTAATTGTTGTCTATTAAAATTTTCTCCATATTAGGAAAGGTTACTATTAAATTTCAGTTTATTGAAAAGAGGATTGAATTGGTTTTGAAGACTTAGGGATTGCTCGAAACTTCCTGTATAAATTTTCCAGGGGGAGAATTACTGTAAATCGCCAATTAACAGTCATGGCAAAGCTGTGGCACACCCGGGGGTGGGGGGGGGGGCTACAACTCGGTTATTTCACAATATCTGACTTTTTAGAACCCAATTTTTCTGCTAGAAATTGACTAAAAGCTTCATACATTCAAGGAAATCAATGTTTTATCCCCTTAAATTGAGGTTTTTCTACCCCAAAATTACCTAAAAGTTTCATACATAAAGCAAATGAATAAACTAGTAAACTAGTTGAAAGAACATAAAACAATAGAACACATTAGATCAATGGCATTGTGTTAATGCTAGACCAAACCAACGCAGATAGCGTATACGTGAATGATCGCATAAATGGCGAATTTTTCGCTATGGATTTAGGCCTAAGTACCTTCCCTGGACAGACGTAAGATTCGAAAAATGAATTATAACTTTGTCAAGACCAATCCCCCTTTTCTTACCGAATTAATTTTAGCAGCCCGTGGGCGTTTAATAGGCGATTTATGGTACTAGTTCCGCCGATAGCACCCAGACGGTGATAGGGACATCTGCAGAAGCAAGTTGAACAAAAGCTAAAGACCCACATGCACATAAAGCCTAATTGCATGTGATGTCATCTGGTAATGTGTTGCCATTTATTACATTGATCATAGAAATTTATTTTTCTACAGTTTTCTGTTGCAGAAGACTGCAGAAAAAAGGACCATATTTTACCATATTTATAAATAGACTATAAATCGCTGGAAATTATATTAAGGAAAATTGGAAATTAGCCAACAGCGAAAATCATACACTAGAAATAACGTAAAGATGGCTTACTGAACTACGTTATTTCTAGTGTATGTTTTTCGCTGTTGGCTAATTTCCAATTTTCCTTACCATATTTAAGCAATAACTGTACTTTTACCATAATTGTGCATTCAAACGGTAACTGAATAGCACTTTTGTGTTACGTAGTATCTTTCATTAAGAAACCTAATGGCTGAAAGTAAGTTTTTTTTTTTTAATTATGTCCTACACAGGAATGGAGGTTCAGAAATATCACCACTTATTGGTAAATACTGCGGCACCAACTTTACACAAATCATAAAATCTCATTCAAACCAGCTGTACCTTCGTTTTCGCTCTGACTCATCTCATAATGTAAAAGGATTTTCTCTCTTTTGGGATGGTACTTCCACAGGTAATAGTTAAAATACGTTTTATTTAGCACTTTAAATATTAAATCGTATGACTAATTGGGGAGAAGATGGCTGCGGCAGATCTGGCTTCGGTAACAGAGTGGAGATTTTCTACACAGTACCTTTTTCCCCCATCGGATGATGATGTTGACTGGGCTACTCGGAAAAACAAAATTGAAAGTACATAAAACAAAATGCTTTCCAAAATAAGAAGGCCTAAGCAATCAATAAAACATTTACTACAATTATAGTACACGGTAGTAAGACGAATACAGATCGTTTCAACAACATACCAAAACAAGCCACACAAAGTCAAACGTTTGGCTTAGAGGTAAATCAGGTGCTTTCCCTGGTCAACATTTTGCATGTTGATTCTAGTTCCATCATTAAAGTTCATTTATTTTGTCAAATTTTGTTAAAGATTATAAGATAAATAAGGCGTAAGACAAATGAGACCACGAAAAAAATTGCTTCTCTGGCATCATTGCTAGGGACCTGAAACCCTGCTGATCAAAAAGGTTTAGTGCAGTTCCGAGTAGAACGTGTCATTTCCATAGTACTTTGTTTGTAAGTCTATTGTTTTTCCAACTAAAAGCAGTGAAATTGAAAAAAATTCTCACGACTCATTTTTACAAATTAAAAAATTGCCCAAGAAGCATCGAAATTTTTTTGCAGTAGTCTATTCGTTTTTTTTCTTTTTCTTTTTGGCTGACTACACAAACTTGTAGCTTTAAACTCAAACCTCAAACAAATAAAAATAAATGAGGTCAGTGTAATAAAATTTAAAAATATAAAATAAACAAAAGCCTGGTTGCTAAGTTTTTTAATTCTCATACGCTAAACAATATTATTTGCGTGACCTTCACATTTCGACTGAGTTTCATCAGCATCAGGAGCATCTGGTCCTTCTGTTAAATAAAGACGAATAAGTTCTACGCTTCGATTTAGATAGTCAGATAAGTGCACTTTTTCTTTGAACAGGTGAGACTGCTAAAAAGCTTCAGATTAAAACCAATGGTGACTTTGATGAAGTAGTATTTAGTATTTGAAGTACAAGTTGATGGGTACCGTACCTCGGTGTAGCTATTTTATTAATCATTGCCGCTCGATTCGTTGACCTTTTTAATACTGATTGTAGATAAAAATTCACCTGCATCCAAATGCCGTAGTTTTCTGCTTACTTTCATTCGTAAGACATGCATCAATATGTCGAAACAGCTAAGTTTAAGGATGCAGTGACATGACTGCAGTATGACCCCCAACCCTGTAGACACAAGGGGGTGGAAAGATCTGCGGGTATAGCTGGCTGGGAAGCAAGTTTGCATTTTTAAGCAAAACGTTTGAAATAAATCAATTACAGTTGGGTTTTGTAGTGAAGAGTTATTAATACCTGCATTAGTTAAGATCACTGAATGGATGCAAGCCAAAGTGAATAAGTGTAAATAAAAATTAAAATAATGTAAGTTCGTTCAACTCTGGTTGTGTTCATAAATTGTCGAAGATATGTATGCAAAAGAAGAAGAGAATTATGTTTGGAACACAGTATTGTATGTTATGTGCCACATTAAACATTTATCTGTCAACACATAAATTATGAAAGTAGCGAACATAAATTCTTTTTAGGGAGCACAAAGCTTTACGAGCCTCCTTGCTAGATTTTGTTGTGGACTGATATCCATTTGTAGCTTACAATGTGGAGAGTATAAACGGACCTTTTTTATAGCTTAATTTTTAGGAAATAATTTTGTCAGGTGTCAAAACACTTTGGGAATGCAAAATTTCAGATTTACAGTGCACTAAGCTAATGTCAGTAGACCCTTATAGTCATATTTCCGCAGCTTTTTAGTTGAACCTACCAACCATGCAAAAACAAGTTGAAGAAAAGCAATCTTATGCCAATAGCTACTGCAATTAAAATGCATGTAGTGCTTTTAAATTATAATGCGGTGATTATTTTTATTTTCAATTTTCTTTTATAAAGCATTACACCTAAATAAAAGGGGTGGTGTGTTACGATGATAGACTACACCATGACTGACTTTTTTTGTAAATTCATTCTATATTAACCATAGCGCTTGTTTTTAAATAAAACTTTGTTGCAGGGTGTGGTGGAGAGATGCACGCGTCAAGCGGGTCGATCAGTTCGCCGAACTACCCTTTCCCGTATGGACACGGGGCAGTGTGCGAATGGAAAATCATTGTTAATCAAGGAAGTGCCATTCAAATTCAGATAGTTGATCTGGATACAGAAGGCTCAAGCCAGTCTTCATACTGCAATGATGTTCTGGAGGTAAAATGCTTTGTGATCCTTTTATAGAGCAGTGACACGACGTAGTATTATTGTATATAACTCTATGCTGGCACCTTAATGGGTTAGCTGCAAGGCGCACTGCAGAGAGAACCAGAAGGGCGTCATACTGAAGCCGATGCTGTGAAGAGTGATTTCTTAGACCTAAAACGCGCGATTTTTGTTGTTGGAGAAAACAACGTTATTTTAAGCCTAAGAAATCCACTCTTCCGTTGTTTATCCATCCATTTTTATGTAGTGCACCTTGTAGTTATGCCCTCCAAAACCCATACCGGTGCCAGTACGGCGGCAAATGTCACTGCTCTATTCCGAATGTAATTTAAACAATGTGTTTTACTCATACGTAATTTGTTTTCAGATAAAAGATGGATTTAGTTCTAGATCTAAACGGTTAGGCCTCTTTTGCGGTCAAGAGATTCCTTCACCAGTGACTAGCACTGGAAATCAAGCACTGGTTAGATTTTCTACTGACTTTTCTGAAGGAGGAAGAGGTTTTCTATTACGGTACAATCTAAGTAAGTAATGACAGCTGCTTGAAATTTACCACTTTTAAACTGGTTTGCCAATGAAGAGTACTCTGTTATTCTGAACCCTATTTACCACCTATGATGTGCGCAGGCAATCTCGTCGATGCTGAATTATAAGTGATACATGGTGACTGAAATAGCTCTTGGAAACTTACCTGAGTTAGGTTGTGAGTTAAATTTGTGGTTTTAGTTTGCTTCAACCCGAAGCAAACGAACAGTAAATTTAATAACTGAATTAATACCTATGTAGCATTAATTGGTGGAATTAGCGTGATTGTTTGATATCACTAGTACAAACGACGAAAACTTGGCAGCAATCCATAAAAAAAAAGTTAGTGTTGGACAACCTGAAATAACAAACGAAATACCGTATGTATTCACACACAGTTACACCACTTCTTGTTTACAGCACATGCCTACGATATACTAGAATGTTTATGTGTTTTTCATGTTGAGGACTATTTTTACTAACTGTGCCAACTCCATGGTCAGTCTACATTGTATAAAGTAGTATGGCTGTAGGCAACTTACTCTTTCACAATTGAAGCAGTTACTGAAAAGGTCCACTAATATTTCCTCAAAAATTAACTCAATAACCAAAACCGACTTACCACTGTGACACAAACTTTCCTATTTTAGTGTAAATGATAACTCTTCAACCATTTACATTTAATCCACCGCTGTTATCCAATCAGTTTTTTCAGTTACTAAAGAGTTATTGCAATTATTGTTGTAGTTTGGAACATAAATGAATATTGGCAAGAATTTATAGGGTTGGGGAGGAGAATTTGTGGCCGAGACCCATACTGAAACGTCTTAGATACAGTCACATTAGTGCAGTCTTAGTTTATAGAGGGAGCCACGTATTTTATGCGGGAATTTCTACTCAGTTTTTTAGCCTAAAATTAAACTAAACTATAAACGAAACTAGCTTGTATTTAGTTATTTACCGTAGCTTAGTTGTGATTTAGTGTACTTTAGATTTGGGCTGAAAAATGAGCAATAATTACCAGATGGAACACGTTGCGCCCTCTGAAAACTCGGACTGAACTAATAGGGACGAATCTAACGTGTTTCAATAGGGACTTTTTGGAGTTACAAATTCTCCTCCCAAACCGTATAAATTCTTGATATTGGGTTACATGCCAGTATTCTAGGTGTCGTTACAATGGCAATTTCTTTCTTGCAGTCTGCAACACTGAAATCAGCACAGGCCGACGTGGTGCAATTGAAAGCCCAAATTTTCCCAACCAGTATCCACATAATCGTAATTGCTCTTGGTTTGTCAATGCTCCAAGAGGGGCTCATCTTCGCTTTCAGTTTTCACACATGCAAATAGAAGCCACAGACAACTGCCTGTACGACTTTATTGAGGTAGGTTGCTTAAGCTACCCTCTAGCAAACATGTGATGTCAGTGTCCAATGCATAAAAAGTCCATCAATCGTAATACAATTTTTTTTGACGAAGTAAAAGTAGTATTGTGTTAATACCATTTTATTTTCGTGTTTTGGTTTGTAATTGAATTTTTAGCACATAATTCAGTCTTGGCCCATCCGTCCATCCTCCCCCACCCCTTCCCCTGGCCCCACCCTGGGCTTCCTCGCCCACAAGGAAAACCGAAAAGTTACTAAATATTGTTCCTAAAGTTTTCCGAAAAATGTTTTCCTAAACTTTCTGATATTCCAAAAAAATCTACGAAATTTCCTAAGTTTTTTACTAAAATTTAGAAAAAAGTTTCCTAAATTTCCTAAATTTTTGGACCAAACCAATTTGAGGGAAAATACGTGTCATAAAGCATTTTTTTATTGTACCAAAAACGCTTGTCACCATACAGAATGTTGCGATCCATTCATCAATGTCGGGAGGCCATTTTTGAGTCTTTGAAACTTACAAAAAGCTCCAAGAGTTTGTAGGTCGGGTTGGTATGAGGAAGGGATGTTGTATGTAGAGTTGTACGCACCTCTGAAGTTTGTCAGACTTGCAAACTTGTCAATTCAAATTCTGCTGGTCCTGAAGACAACTTATCCTCCCAATGCCCTTTGGAAGAGTTTCTGCGTATCTCATCAGGCCTTTACGAGTAACCCGTCGGGATTCAAATCTGTACTCGTTGTTCTGGACGAGCTCAATTCCTGGCCAGAACCATTTGTTCTCAAAACAGCCATAAGTGAAACATGGTTGCCGAATGTGTAAAAGATGTTGTCCTCAGACGGGGACCAAAGCAATTTTTGAAGAACTCGTATACTACCCATGGCCTATACTGGTTTAAATTTCAATATGCAGTTAAAAAATTCCTCTTCTTCCCAACCCCTAATAAATACTGGCTTAGTTTCCTATTGTGCTACAAACAGGTTTATTGCTAATGAGTTATGCTACCACTGCGTTCACCATTGTGCTACGCCGTTATTGGTGGTTTGAGCCCTGGGTCTGAAAAACCCTTAAGCTGGGTGTTGGTGATGGTCATGAGCCCCCTTGGGCCCTGGGCCTGGGGTAAAGTTACCAACTTGTCTCCCCCCCCCCCTTTTTCTTGGTGACCCTGACTGTGAAAGAGCAGGTAAAATATCTTTTAAACCTAATCTTTTGTTCTGCAGCTTCGTGACATAGGACGTCAACGAGATACTGAAAGATTATCAAAAACATTTTGCAACGAATCAGCTCCCTTGGCACCGCTTGAGTCATCATCAAACCGAGTACAAATAAGATTTGTATCTGATGCGTCAGAAGCTTTCAATGGTTTCCGTTTAGAATGGTTTGTCGTTGGTAGGTACCGTATTAAAAGTTTATAATTGTAAATGTTAGAAATATTTCTAGAAACAGCTTTGCTTTTTCTCTACTTAAAATTGTTTCCATGATATTTTCTTTAAAAATATGAAAGGACTGCATACCTAAAATTTTTTTTTTTTAATATATATAATGTATATAATATACAGTATACGTAATTTGTATTAACTGCTTTTATTAGTCAATTAAAACTAATATGGTTGCAAGCTGTAGGCTTGTCATTTACTGTCTCTTAATTGTGCTGTGATGTTTCTTCATCAATCGCGAATCTTATCGAGCTTGAATTACGGAAACTTCACTCTTTTCTTTGCCTTCAATGTAGTTGCTCATTTTTTTTTTACAGGATGTGGGGGAGAACTTACTAAAAATGAAGGCACTATTACGTCACCAAACTATCCTAGTCCATACCCACCTGATACTACTTGTGAGTGGTTCATCAAAGTAAGCTACGGAATGCAAATTAAACTAACAGTGAATAATTACGACATAGAATCGTCAAGTGACTGCAGGTTCGATTCTTTACACGTAAGTTGGTATTAATTTCTATCCTTCAATTTTAGATTGATACAGAACACTCATTCGTATGTAAACGAGAGTTCTGTCAACTGCAATGATGATTTGATATGTATGTGAGACTGGCTTAAGTAAGTTATACCTTGTTACTTAATAACATCCAAGCGACAAACCGGGACGTTGTACTTGTTGGTCAATTGGGTTCCATTTAATCAACCAACCCCAGCAATTTGACCTCCGAAAATATTGTCCTTTGTTAGCCAGAAAACCTTTTTTTTTAAGTTTCACTTGTCTAAAACTTAAATGAAGAACGTTCAGTTATTGTCAAACTTGCAAAAAGATCTAGTTGAAAATGTCATCCTCATTGAAATTCATAACAAAAACTAGTCTTTCTCCTGCTTCACTCACTCGTGCGACGTCGTGCGGGATTCACAAGTGTAGTTGTTTTCCAGCAAAATTCAGGTGTTCAGCTAAATAAAAATAATTTATTTGTTGCTTGAAGGTGTAAATTTATGTAATTCTGTTGCCGAAGAACAATTCGTGTTCGAATATCACTTGGAATCCAGTGATTCTTAAGAATTACCGGCTTATTGTTCTTAAACTCATCATGGCTTATCATAAATACACATAGATTCAAATCTATTTCCGTTGCCTTTTAGACTTAAATGTTAGACTGCCTGAGCCGGAAGTGAAGCCGCAACTTTTAAGACTAAAGGCCGAAGCCCTGACAGCTCAGTCATACTGATAGCTCTGCTGGATTGTAACATACTTTGCCAATGAACCAAGAGGATACGAGGGTGAATCAGGGCTACAACTTATGGAACTTAAAAAAAATTACTCTGGATGTCAAGAGCTGAGGGGGGTAATTGACTGGGTGTTTTCACTGTTATAGACAACTCAAATGAAGATGAGAAAATGTTGTTAATTGAACACGTTGGTTATGAAGGGTATCCAGGTGCCTGGTGGAATATATGCCACTTAACTGCTACAAACTTTTCCATTGCACTAGGTCAGAGAAGAAATTAATGCCGTAATTTCATTTCAACACTCTTTGTCATGTTCTCATCCCCCAGTCTACGATTCCTACAAAAAATACACAAACAAAAACGACTAAATATTAGTTTAAGACGTGACACATTATTATTTCAGGTGGTAGTCTTTTTTTATATTTTTGTGTTACTGTTGACAAATTTAATCGGCATTGTTTTCGTACATTCTTCAGAGTCAGTGAGTGCCTCATAAATGTGAAGAAGTTTATAATCTTTTCTTTGAACTTATTGCCCCTTTATTTATTGTCTTGTCTTTCATTGTTTGCTTCACTTTGATTACCCCATTTTATTCAATGTCCTGAGTTCCCTAATTTTCTCTACTTTCAAATTAATTGTCTGGCTGATTCAGAAAATTCATACCTACAACAAATTTTGTTTGCAGAATAAAAGGTTTACAGCAAGGATAACATAAATTCACGAACACAAAAGTTTTTGTAAGCAAACACTGAGGAAAAATTGTAAGCTGCCGTGTCTGCTGGAACACATTAGACAAATTGTTTCAAGTTGGTTTATTACGGAAAGTTTGTTCTATAATATGTGTGCATTTTACGCATTTTACTTTTTGGCTAGAGTCTAACGCTATGAGTCATGTCATTAAAAGAATCATGAGAGGTGATTAGAGAAATCATGAGAGGTGCCTGTGGTTTGAGTTATTGCCTTGCTTTGGTTTTAATCATCTTTTGGTCACTGAAGTCATAAAAATCTATTTCTTTCAGGTGTATGGAGGACCAGATGACACATCCCCTGAATTAATTAAACTTTGTCATACACATTTGGATCCAGCGATTGCTAATTCGTTAGGAAACCGCATGTTTATTCGTTTTAAAACCGACGTTTCCATTAGCGGAACTGGCTTCAGTGCTACGTACACAGCAGTAGAAGGAGGTTAGTGTTTGTGATTATGATGCACACAGTAAATTATTTCAAGATACAACGAAATGCAATGCTTTGTTGATGGAAGGTGAATGTCTGGAACTAGGTTACATTGAGTGAATTTAATCAAGACACAACCCAGTAGAAGGGTAGTCAATTGAATGCTTCGAAAATAGAAAACGAGATGTGTATTATGGGCCGACTCCATAAAGCAGGCAATCAAAACACACAAAAAAAATCAAGTACACTGTATTTCTGCCCTCATGTGGGGGCCGTCCTCAGGCAAAAACACACACACTACAACAAACAAAAAACATAAGTGCAAATTCCTTACTACATCCAAGGAACCAACGACGGTCAGTGATTTAAAAGTATTAAAATTCATAATGTTAATGTGGTTTTAAAGAACAAAAACGCTTACCAGAGTAGAAAAAATAGTAAAAAAGAGAGAGGCCAAATGCCTACCCACCATCACCAGCCATTTACCGGAAATGGTCTCAATCCAGTACATCTTTTTGTTACGTTTTTGTTGAAAGATTTTGTTTGTTTTGCTTTGCAACCCAATACAATCTTTTTTAATGATGCGGGGTCAGTGTTTAAGACTATGTTCTATACAGCAAATTTAATTGATACACAACACAGTACAATTTTTTCTTCAATTTACATGCACTGAATTTAATCAAGATTGAACTACTGAAATTTTCGTCGTTGTTGCAGGATGTGGAGGTAACTTCAGTGCTCCTTCTGGCACCATCCATTCTTCCAACTTCCCAGAACGATACAATCTCCATGATGACTGCACGTGGTTACTCACTGTGGAAAAGTACCACACGATTACGTTGAACTTCACTGACTTTGATGTAGAACCTGCACTTAACTGCTCATATGATTCTGTTTCGGTGAGTACGGCATGCTTAAACTCAATTTTGTACTGACATCGACTCTTAAAACGTGGAATGAATTATAAATGTTATGCGAAAACTGGAGTACATGAAGAACTAGAAACACAAGAAGTCCACACATTCTGACTGTTAATTTTTGCCTCTAATGTTTGAACATAACGCTTGGTTCAGTAGTTCGTTTAACTTGTAGTCAGTAAACGCAAGACTTTTATCCTTACCTAAACACTATCCAGCATCAGAGCTTTCCCAGAATTACACATCAATGCAGTTACCATCTGAATTCTGGTTGCATGTAACACACTCCTTTTTTTTTTCAAATGACACTGTCGAAACACCAAAAAATGAGCAAATATAAATAATACTTTTTGACTTAACTTTTAATCGTATACTTTTTTGACTATTATAAACATTCACTCTGGTGTGTGAAAAAAATCAGTATTAGTTATTGCATTCTTTAGTACTCTTTAGGCTTATTGTCAGTATAAGTTGCAATTGATAAAGATACCATCGGTTGCTGTCACAGTCCTTTTTAAAATTCCTTATGAGGTTGGTACATTCTGTCAAACAAAAGTTGGCTAATTAGGACACTGCAATTCGTCGTATGACAGATCATGTCTAAAACCACTCCAGAATTCTTTTTTAACAGAGTTTAATATTCACTGTTTTTTATGCATCTTTATACAGTCTAAACCACAGTAAATTCACAGGCGTAAGACGCAAGAAGCATTGCAGAATTTTAAAAGACCAGAAATACAGTTGTTACAGAGATACGTAATTGACTGTGAACTCAGTTATATGCTATAAACAGCTGAAAATGAAGAACTTTGGACTTTTTGGATCACTCCTCATATTTTAAATAAAAAAGTAGAAAGAAGAAAATGGGAGCACTATAGAGTTAATTAATAAGACCAAGAATTTATAGGGTTGGGGAGGAGAACTTGTAACTCTAAAAAGTCACTATTGAAACGTCCTAGATCCATTCCAATTAGTTCCATTAGAGTTTTCAGAGGGCGCCACATGTTCCATCTGGTAATTTTTGCTCATTTTTCAGCCCAAATCTAAAGTAAACTAAATTACAACTAAGCTGCACTAAATAATAATAATTAAATACAAGCTAGTTTCATTTAGTTCAGTTTAATTTTAGGCTGAAAACTGAGTAGAAATTCCCACATAAAACTCGTGGAACCCTCTATAAACTCAGACGGAACTAATTGTAATGGATGTAGGACGTTTCAGTATGGGGTCTCAGTCACAAATTCTCCTCCCCAACTCTATAAATTCTTGATAAGACGAAAATTTACCTTCCATTTCAAAGATAAAGCCCATCAAAACCATGCAAAATGCAATAATGCTGTTGGCAGCTATATTCGTTTTGTTAAGTCTTCAGACCGGTGTCGATGTGTGTTGCTACTTGTTAATCCAATGCCGCACTACAACCTCACCGTGTCCATTGTCTTTTTTATCTCCGGGGAAAGCAAAGCTATAAAGCTGATACCTGTAAAAGCCACACCTGTCCGCTCATGAATGCCTGTCAGCTTGATGATCCTTTTATTCCCACCACCCCCAAGCAAACGAACGTAATCGCCCAAACCTTGCCACTGAAAGCAATTTGTGCTAGTGCTTGTTTTGCTACTATAGTTCATTACACTAATTTTTAGAGTAATTCTTTTCAACTTTTGATAGTTTTCAATGGTCACGTACGCAGCCGCCAGCTTTGCATCAAGCACCAAGAGAAAGAATGTCGCGCTCAGCATTTTCATTGTCTGATGGACAACTCCATGCATCCATCAAGCTGACGAGTACAAAATTTGGATCAGTGTGTCCATTAGGTAGTGGACATGGTCTTCAGAATTTTTAAACAGCAGACCGTCAAGTATCACAACTGCTCTTGTTGGCACAGTTAATAAAACTGATAATAAAAGAAAAGTCATCTGCTCTGACTAGAACTCGAATAGACGCTTCCAGTTTTTGGATTAACTAGTGAAATTAGGTGTCAAATAGAATTGGTAAAAAAAGAATAACATTTGCCCTTCTCTATTAATATTTGAATGCAAATTGCATCATACGTAAAGTTATGACTCTAATTAGGTGTGAAAACTACTTATCTGAAATTCATTATTTAGGTCTATGATGGAGACAGTGAAGATGCAACACAGTTGATGATGCATTGTGGCAGCAGCCTCCCTCCCATCATACGTACTTCTGGTAACCAAGTATTGGTGCGCCTGAAAGCTGATGGTTCGGTGACTGCATCTGGATTTCAAGCTAGGTATTACACAGGTAAATACTTATGCCTATCATGACCGTTTTGAGCTTATAACCATTAAAGAACAAGTGTGTTACTTCTCCCCCACTGTGGGTAGTTACTTGTTTTACCATTTTTACTGAAGCACTTTTGGCAAAGCCAAATGTCAGTAGGTGCTTGGAAACTATCTGTCCAGAGGATTTCTTGCAACTGCTGATATGATCAGGATCAAACTTGGTCTGCACTTGCGGCTACGTGGTCCTGGATGCTGCTGAAACTTTTAACCCTTTCTGACAACGGGAACAGTGATGCAAGGAATTCGTAATTTATCGCCATACTAACTCCTAATCTTGGAATAGTGATGGCCTGCGACTCAATTGGAGTTGAGTTTTTATTACAGGAGTTCAGTTGCGATGATGGGTCACCAAAGAAGAGTGAAAAAAAATCTAGTTTTAAAGTATATAGACACATTATTGATACTAGGTGAAGAATAAATACAATTAAGGTACGATATTATAAGCATTATGAGGATGTTAACATCTAAAGCCGATAAAATAAATACCATGGTTCTCATAAGTGTACAAACCAAAAGTCGATGCGGCCGGGAAGCAGCTTTTTATTTTTATATATTTTTTTTACCTCTCAAAGTCTGATACGGTGCGGCCAAATTTTTTTTCATGAGGCGGCGAGGTATAATTTTTTCCTTTTGCGGAGCTTTCCTAAAAATATCATAAAATATAATGTGAAAGCATATATTTTGAAACCTACTTTTGGCAGCTATGACGCATGACCGAAATTCCAAGGTTTTAGTGTGAACTGGGAACCAAATATCGTATAAAATAGTGTATGCCAGATAAAAATGAATAATTAAGCTAAAAAAGATTCAAATCACAAAATTAGTTCATTTTTGTATTAAACTCCACGATGTATTGCTTACCTTGTGTGTTAAAAGTCAGTTAAACTAGCATGTAACACTTGGGATTTCGCAGTATCAGCCTAGTTAACAAATTTAAGTGGTGTTATTGCTGAGCATTCTTTACATAAACAGTAGCCTATCGTTTGCCAGCATAGTGCTGAAAAACAGGATGTTGTTAGCTGCAGACTGACACGTTTAATGTCCAAGTAAAGTAAAAAAAAAAGTAAATTTTTCTTGAAATTCAGACTTTGTTAATGATGACACTTACTGACATTACCTGTATGTCGTAGATGCTGATTCCACTGCACTGCCTGGCTACATTACTAGCCCAATAGACCAGTTAATTATAATTGAGGTCATTTTAGTACGTGAGAAACGTGTGTATACATATACTTATATAAGAGCTATATGTATACTACACAAAAACGATCCTTAAATGTTAAGAGTAAAAGTCTAAAAATCAAAACGTAGAAGGAAAGTGGACAAGCTTTAACAGTAATGATCGACGTGTAAAATTTAATTAGTCAGAGTTTGGTAACTTTTTACAACCCGTTTTTTTGATGAAAAACTGTAAGAGATCCCTCTATAACAATTCATGTCATGATCCAATGGTAGTGGGGGTGTGCATTTCCTGCTTTGCTTTAGGTTGAAAAGTTTTTTGGGGGTTTGGTAAATGGTAATACGCGTATTCACAGCAGAGCATAAGTGGTTGTCATGAATTACTTTAAATGTATGAAATTCGTATAGAGATAGTCAAAAATTCTAATTCACCAAAAATCAAATGCCAAACTCACAAGAAAATTATGTTCTTAAAGTTCTTAAAAGTTCTTTAAGAAGAAAAAGATGAAAAAAAAACCTTCTACTACCATATACACACATGTTCTGTCCGAATAGGCTAGAATTATATTTACAAAGTTGGATTTACAATTGGCTTAATAAGTCATTAAGCTGGCTACCAGGTAGTAAGGTTCTAATGATTCCTAACCTCTTAATAACAAAATTTTACGCCTAGACCCTTACTGTCAATGTTTGTCTGTGTTCCTTCTAGGTTTTGACTTTTAGACCCATACTCTTAACATTTAATGATCCCTTTTTGTTTTATTATCCTCATTACTTTGAGAATTATAATAAACATGCTAAAATGACCAAACTGGTGGGTATATTTCGGATTAATGGCGAAGATGGTATATTCATTGTTTCAATTGGTATCAACTATATCCTCTCCATGCTAAATTTGCATAATTTAAAAATGGCCTCCCGAGTTCTTTGATAATTGTAATAAAAAGGTTTATAAACGGGTGTAATAAACAGGTGTAATAAACGGAACATTTAATGATCCGTTTTTGTTTATTGTCTGCATTCCTTTAAAAATTCTAATACATAGGTTAAAATGGCCAAAATGGTGGATATTACAGATTAATAGCGACGATGGCGTATATTCATTGTTTCAGTTGGTATCAACTATATCATCTACATTCTAAATTTTAAGGAAATTGGATGATAATAGGCATATTTTAAAATGGCAACCTGATTTTAAGATGACGGCCATAAGTGATTACTAGTAATGACTGCATATTCTTTTTTCAGTTGTCATCTACTATATCATCTGCATTCTAAATTTGAAGGAAATCAGACGATAAGCACAATTTCAAAATGTCCACCTCATTAAAAGATGGCAGCCATTAGAGATTAATAGTAATGATGGCATATTCATTTTTTCAAGCACAATTTCAAAAAGGCCACCTGATTACAAGATGGCGGCCATTAGATATTAATAGTGACGATGGCACATTCATTGTTTCAGTGGTATCCATTCGTTTCCATTCTAAACTTAAGGAAATCGGATGATAATAACCATAATTCAAAATGGACGCCTGATTTCAAGTTGCCGGCTCTTATCGATTAATAGCAACAATGGTACATTCATTTTTTTTCATTTGATATCAACTAATAGCCGGCTTGTCTCCATGCAAAATCCTAACGAAATCGGAATTTTTCCTGTAGCAGACGTAGGGTAGAAACACAGTACATTCATCTGGAGATTGTAGGATTCCTATATACACCAAATAGTGGGAGAAATTATAAACACTATGGTGTAGGATTTGTATCTACACAGAATATGAGACGCCATTCCCACTCGGAACATTAGAAACTGTTCATGGACAGAACGCTGCCATTAGTACTAAAATGTATTTTCATTTAACAAGTAGGATTTGTGAGTGTACTGAACAGTATTCGGGAATCTAACCGGAATGTTATCTACACCGACACTGATTTTGTATTATTTATGTTTGTTGGCAGAATCCAGATGCATGCTAGTGTGTCACCACCAAGTAACAGTCGATCATGTAATTGTAGACATCCGATTCTTAAAAGTTTGATTGTTCACGATAAAGAGGCCACCTCACTAGCAAACATGTGTCTGTTAACTGTAAGCAACTAAAATCATACTTTGTCATGTGGGGCATAAATCCCAATGCAACCAAAATCTTTCAAAGTGTGGAAACTGTAAAAGTTTAAAAGATGAGTGTCGACCATTAATACAGTTCTCTGAAAGATGTGATATCCATCCAAAACTAAAAGTGGTATAAGGGAAGCTTCCAAGTTTTCAAAAGGGTCGGCCTTTGAAGGTGATGATATCATTCAACCAGGGAAAGACCATCAAGGTTAATCCTATAAACCAAGTTAATCGCACCGAATAACACTTTCAACGTTAAATGAAAACTAGAAGATTGCTACCGCAAGTAATAATGTTCTAGTTTTCGCTTAACTTGCGAACTATTAGTTTGTGTGTTTAACTTGGCTGATAAGATTAACCTTGGTGGCCTGTTCCTGGTTGAATGATATCACTACTTTCAAAGGCCGGCCCTTTTTGGAAACTTGGCGGCTTCTCTTATACCAACTTTGGTTTACAATAAGGAGAATTTTTTGTTCATCATCAGAATAGCATTGTTTCAGTTAGCACGTGATGTCTTTTTTCTGCATAACTATTTCAGGTAAAGTAAAATACCCTTGAAAAGCCACAAACTCACATAAGAAGCTATGATTTGACCTTATCTCCATGCTTTTAGTGGTGTAGTTTGGCTTGTAGAGAGGACAATTAATGAAAAGTACATCCCCTCAAGAACAAGAAGTTATCAAGTTTGTCTCTCTCTGGATCTCGGATTTGGCTGGGGTGAATTTCAAAATTGTTGGACTAGCAGGTTAGGTGGTTACCCTTGACCCTGGTTACCCTTGACTAGTCGAGGCTTGATTCCAAATTTGGTTTAAAATTTTCCACTTTTGACAGTGTTGTGGTCTCTCAAAGAAGAGATTTCAATGCAAGAGTACCTAGGCTGACCTTTACTAACACTGGGTATTGCCAGTGTTAACACGTGTGTATTACAACCTGTGGACCAAAAATTTGGACTCAGCAGTGCATGGTACAGCTTCACTGCATGTTAGTGTGCTCAGCAGTGAAGGGTCTACTGGTTACCTTTGTACTGGGTGTACAGAGTTCTACAGGAAAAATTGAATGCAGTGTTTTCTTCGAATGAAAATTAAACAATGACTGAAACAGTAAATGCATAAAATTTAAACAAACATGAAAAGTTAAAAAACATGTTTGTAATCGTAGTAAATGTATATCCGCCCATACTGGATAGATGCAACTACTAACAGAAGATGGGATCCACGCTTAACTTCCCGCATTTAATAAACAACTTTACATAATGCAACCAGGATAAAATCAATTGATTTTTTATTTGTCGCAAAACCACAGACGAAAACCATTGACTGTAAAAGGTAGATCGCAAGTCACTCAGAAAAGAAGATGTAAAAACCATTTATATATTAAAGAACTCCAGGTCAACCTGTCCTTACAAGCATCCCATCTTTAAAACCGAAAACATCCAACTCAGCGGGGGGAAGGGGGCTTCATAAGTGAGTGCCCAAATTACTATTTTTATATACGTATATACCTGGTGCCGACTCTGACTGTAGACCTAGTACACTGATCTAGTTTGAGACTCGTCTCGACATACCAAATGACAAGGAATTACGTTTCAGGTCTTGGTTTTTATTTTCAGATTGCGGAGGTCGTATTGATGCAAGTGAATCTGGTCAAATTGAATATTCGCATTTTTCCAATATTTACACACGTTCATTAAACTGCACGTGGATAATTGAAGCTCAGAACCCTGGTAAGTTCTTAGTGAAACATGTACTAAAGTAAAATTTAACCCCATCATTGCCTGGTAAAATCGTTTTAATTCATCTTAGTATTCATTTTTTGCATGTGTTACTACTAGGTTAATACACCTAATTAAATTGATGTCATGTCTACATCTAATAATCCCTTTAGTCTGGATCGTACCTTGTAAGAAATAAAAAGTTTGGTTCGATCCATAATATACGTTGTCAGAACAAACTATCAGAAATGCCGCCTGTTTGTGCTTTCTGCAGGTTTCTGTCATAAACTATCCTCATTAGCGCATGTTTGCCATTTAATATTTCGGTGCAAGACATTTAACTAGAAGATGCCATTAAATAGACTTCCATAACGACTGGTGTTTTTTTTTTTTAAGATGTTGAACTATTCAGTGATTTGTATTTTAAGTCAATGGTATAGCGCTGGCCTTTAGGAGCACTTGAAAATAAAAACTAACAAAGAGCAGTTTTCTGTTTTACTGGAAATGAAGTTATCATTGTTGTTACTACCTCAGCCTTTGATAATAAAAAAAAAAAACAACTTGGGTAGAAACAGAAGGTTTTCTAGTTGTTTTTTCTTTGTGCATGTTGGGGCATGCTATTTTGCAATATATAAAAAATAAAAATAAAAAATTAGAGTACAGCTGCTTTGTTATCAGGATGTAACTGCAAACATATTATATGCAGCAAATCTTTCTCAAACTGAAAAAAAAAAAACTCACATGGGCTTAAGTTTAAGAGATTTGGGTGTTCCTGTAAAACGAGGTATTTGTTTCTTATGCCCTAACTAGGACTTTGCTTCCACGTAAATAACAGTACATTCTCCTAAAAATATTACTGTTACTGTTCTGAATATTACTGTTTATTTGAAAAAAAAAATGAAAATGTTAAAACTCGTTAAAGCCAGCATTGCTAACAATTTAAGGACATGTATATAGTGATAGTGAAGTATAAAAACAAGTTACTACTGCAGGTAGCTGCTAAGAGAGACAGTACATATTAAGAAAATATTCTTCACTACTTTGGTTTTTTTTTTTTTACTAATAGTACTTTTTTGTGCCAATTTGATTTAGGAGATCATGTGACTTTAACAGTTACTCATTTGGAACTCTACGATTTGGGACGAGGAAATTGTTCATTGAACTACCTTCTTGTACGTGATGGAAACACCCCAACATCCCCTATTATTGACAAATATTGTAACAACGTTGTGCCAAATCCGATTACTTCTCAAGGCTCCTCTCTTCATGTAATGGTATCACGCAGACTTCGTCTGTCACGTGATGCATTTGTTTTCACGGCAACATTTTTTGAATCAACGGCAGGTAAACGTATAAAGTTTTTAAATGTGTCAGGAGTGATTCATGATCATGAATGAAAAGTTTTTATTCATGCACATTTTGTTTGATTCTCACCATTCTGATAGTAGTTTTTCCTTCATAATAAAATCATAATCTGCATGAAAATACTGAAATCTATTCAGTAAGTTGTGTTGTACCATACCTGTCTTTGATAGCGTAATATTCTCCGAAAACGTTATTTATTCAACCTATCTGCCACCCATCCATATTGCCACAAACTCAAACACTCTTCAGGTATTGCATCACGCCAGATTGTTTTTATTGTTTCATTTATGATACACCACATGGATAAAATCATGCTAAGAGAAATGTCATCCTACACATTTGAGTTCATTACTATTATAGACAGATGAACACTTGAGAAAATGGATGTGTGTAGACCTTTATCTAAATTTTTTTTCCAAGACATGTATGGAAAAAAATAATAAGTTTATGCAGAAATAACAAGGTTATTAAAAAATTCCTCGTGGAATCATTGAAGTGATATATTTCTTCCCATGGCATGTTACAATGGTTTGGAACTTTTCTTCATGGTTATGAAGATGCCTGAAAAAAAGTGTCAATCATCAGTGTGAAATTGATTCATAAAAACAAATATAAAAAAAGAAAAAAGAAATGAGAAAGAAAGAAACGTGTTCAAGAGATACAATAAAATGTGAGATAAAGCGTAATAAGTCCTGTTATGTGTTCCAGCTTGTGGAGGAAACTATACATCAGAACATGGATCCATTGGAAGTCCGGACTATCCTAATAGTTATCCACAGGAGACTGAATGTATTTGGATTATTTCAGCCTCCCCAGGAAATAAAGTCATGATTTCATTCAGGTACATTTTCCCCAATACAGATTCTGGTGTAGAATACATAGTAGCTTTTGACACAGCTTGAGGAATGATCTTTGTTGGAAAATTTTACTGAATAGCATCAAGATAGTTTCTGTGTGTTGCATGTCACAAAGTGTGAGCCTTATAATGCATAATTTAACACGTAATCTGTCTGGACCAGGGTGGCCATATAGTTAGAACGACTGTCTCAGGTGCTAACCAGAGGATGCGTTTTCCCACCTGGCCTCATCCTATCCCAGCACATGTGGAGAGAGAATGTCCTTGGAGATGTTATGCTTTTATTGTAACATGTAAAAGATTCTACAAGTATCCTAGCAAAAAATATTCCTCATACACCGTGCTAGCCAATAGCAGTTTTAAAAAGTCAGTAATTTATCTTTTTTATTAATATAATTAGACTAACTTGTATTAATTTTAAATATATTACAGAATTACTTAAACAACCATGTTAGTGTAGAGGCAAAGATTTCCTGAGACGAAGATTAGGCCAGTTTGGTATTCTACAGCTTTCAATGATATTGGCAGGCCTAAAAAACAACTTGTGTGTGATAACCAACACAGTACAATGCATTACATATACAACTTTAAAATAAAAAAATAAGCTGTTTCTCAAACTTATCTTTTTTTAATTGGCGGTGCAGAGGTTTACTAACCACGTGATCTTTGAGAAATGTCTAAATTTCTGCCCGTTTCACTTTTTTACGAATGTTGTACATTTTTCTATTGCTAATGCGAACCCATCCATTATTCTTTTAACTTAGCACATTTTTATTTACATGACAAGGTTACAGTGAGTAATTTCTGGTTTCCATAATCCTTAAAAGTTTGAGTATCGTATCTTACTATTCATAAAAACTAGACATTAGTTCCAATAGCAAAATTATGTTGTATATAGTGAATGTAACAATTGAGTCTCATAAACACACATTATGGTTTTATTTGTACTGTATATTCTATGACAACTTACAAGTAGCCGGTAATGACAGGTAGCCAGTGACGCAGTTTACAATGTTTAAGAGTATATGTAGTAGCCATCTTTCAATGTTAGAAACTCTCAAAGTGTACGGCAGAATGTCCCTTTTAAACAAGACATTTGTCCAATTCATGACTACACTTTGTAGGAAACAGCTACACACATTCTCTTTCCAATTATCTCCTCGACAGTTACCTGCTGTATTGCACACCTTGTAAATTCCATTGTTTTATTACTATTTCAGTAATTTTAACTTAGAAGAAAGCGAACATTGCAATTTAGATTATGTGGAGATCCACGAAAATGATGCCGCTGGAAAATTGTTAGGAGTTTTTTGTGGTAATACAATTCCATCAAACTTAACTGCAGCCAATAAATTATGGATGAAGTTTCGTTCTGATGATACAGGAACTGGAAGTGGCTTCATGGCTCAGTACAGTTTACGTAAGTTTCATTTTTTTTTTAGAATAATGCCTCTTATGCAGAGCATTTATTTCTGTTGTAGTTATTACATCTTTGCTTAAGGTTGAAAAGCACTGTTAGCATTATGCAGTGTTGTTCAGTACTATGGTCAGCAAAAAAAAATTACACTTCCCAATTGTAAAGTAATACTGATAAGTCGTTTGCAAGGAAACACTACTGTTATTATTGTTTCTTTCCATTAAGTGTATGTAGATGTAGTTGCCACGAATTAGACAGAGGATACCCCACTCTGTTAATAATTATTGCGTATTGTCATCAACCACCTGCACATTTCTGACAAATTAGAAAAGTGATAAAATTTGAATAAGTTTGTGCCCCCCTCATATATATATATTATGTATTTTATCCATTCCGTAAGTTAAAAAATTGTGGGAGAATCTTCCATTGTGCAATATTTCCTTTCTTTGCCTCTCTTCGTTTTTATTTAGTGTCTGATAACTTCCACATTGAAGGAACGAAACGTGCTTTGTGTTATTTTTTTCGTGCTTCGTGCGACGTGGTCTTATTAACATATGTAGTATGTCAAGAAATGCAACGACTTAATCTCTACATACATGCTTTGACTAAATTGTTAGTAGAAGGACTTAAGTACAAGAAAATGGCATAAATAGAGATTTAAGTATAGAAATGGGAATAATAACATAACATAGACAAGGAAAAACCTTTCATAACTACGAGTGTGGAAGGCATTTTGATTAGAAAAGAAGTATCAAATTGGCCTTCAGCTAGCTGCAGACTGTTAAAATTGAGGCAAGCTGGATGCACTATACTTTGTAGTCTTTAATGATTTAAGCTTGAACTTAAAGGTTCTTCTCTCCAAAGTACTAAAACTGGAGATTTTCTTTTACAGTTCATGGAAGTGAAATGTTTGCTGAGCAAGGAACAATAGCATCACCAATGTACCCTCGCTTGTATTATAGGCCTGGTCGATTCTGGTGGAGAGTTGTTGTTCCCTTAGGAATGTATGTACAACTTACTTTTCAAGAGCTGAATATCCGTAAAACTAGGTTGTGCGTATTCTCATCGCTCACTGTAAGTACACACTTTAACTGGAGAAAGTACTTGTAGCTTGTTTTGTTTGTTTGTTAATTTTCAGTTTGTAACTTTAAATTTCACAGTTATCTTCTCGATATGGCTGTATTGCGACAATAATTCCTTACATTAAGTCCAGATCTGGCCACAACTGGGTCTGTCAATATAATCTACACCTTAAATTTGCCTACATCTGGTTAGACATCGTGATGGATGAATTTAACCAGCTCTAGCAATAGTTGGTTAGATGTTACCGAAAGTGATTAAATCTCATTGGTATGCTTATCACACTGGTATGCTTATCACACTGGTATGCTTATCACATTGGTATGCTTGTCACATTGGTATGCTTATCACATCAGGCCGGATTTGACCTAATGGGATCTGCTTTTGAAAAGGCCTATCTTTTAGCCTGAATATACCATAGCAAAACTACAAGTGTTGTTTTATCCATATTTTTGTCAAGTAAGCAACAGTTTGATGTGGGCAAAAGAGTTTAGTGCCTACAGACGCAGGTCCAAACACAATACATAATTTGGAATACCTGAGGGCATAACGTCTGAGGGGTGCAAGGCGGAGTGTTTGACTATGGCAGACACAAATGACTCTTGCTTCACATGCAATATCGCAAATTCTCATATTCTTAAATGTGGGCTGCACTAGCATACCCGGCCACTGAATAAACTAAAAGCCGCGAAGACTTGATAAGGTTGGTGAATTCACTGAATGTCTTTGAAAGGTAAAATGAAAGACGCAATGTGAGTGATCGCAGAATGATATTGTTGCAAGTATTGTTGTTTTTTTGTCCATTAGCCTACATGTACGGTTGAGCAGCATTGTTACCCAACTACAATGTGTGCAGCGGTGCACAACAATGTATGTAATGCCCCAGAACGCTGTAACCAATTTTGTTGATTTACTACCGTATGTATATACTCAGATAATAGGGTAATGTAATCGACGAGCCAGAAAGCCCACAGGGTTGCCTCTTAATTGAGTCCCTTGTACTGTGGATAAGTGGACAGTGATGTGGACAGTGGCCAGCTATGAGAAACATCTTAAAGCAAGATGTTTACCTTCCCTTTTAATATTGTTGTTACTTCAGAAAAATGCACAACCTTTTTCAATTGTTTGCTATCCAGTCGAGGTGGCTGTTGCACTATAACATCAACTTACAGTTTTAATGGGCCTCGGTTTGATTCTAGGATAGCAAGTTTTTTTTTTTTAATACTGTTAATAAAATATGAAATTTTAGGTCTTTGCTGTCCATCCACGTGGATTCTTGTACCATAACTAACACAAACGCATGGCATAGACTAAAAGGAAAACCACTTTAACATCTGGTTCATTGTCAGAAGCCATTAATAATAAAGATACTTGCAGGATGGGGTTTAAACCACGTACCTTTAAAATAGAAGGCTGGTGCTGTGGTGTCACACCAAACCGGAATGGAATGGAAACCACATGGAATGGGCTTACATTTGATTTTAAGAAACATAGCATTAAACGGAAAAAAATTTTGCCATATGTGTTACGAACGAGGGATTTATGGAATTAAAGACTGGCACTGTATCATCGCACCTAATATCGCCCATATTTGAAAATATGTTTTACATTTGTGTTCTTGCTACATAGCGTCAAAAGGGGAAAATTTGCTGTAAAGGATTCGAACAAGGGAACTAGAATTTGAAGGTCAGCACTGTAGCACCACCCCCAACACGAATCGATGACAAAGATATAAAAATAGGGTGTAAACATTTGGTATATTGTAAGAAGGCATTAATAATAAAAATAACTGAAATATCAGGGTTTGAACTAAGGACCTTGGAATTGAAATCCCAACAGGAATGGATATCAATGATTTAAAAAGTGGACTAATGATTAATATTAGCCTGTGAAGGAGAAAAGACATTAGTATGGTCGTCTGTTGAGTCAAACCATGTAGCTTCCGCACTGAAGCCAGCCTTTACTACAGAAGCCAACAGGAATGTGTGTGCAAGACTTGATAGCAAAGTGCTGAAACTTAAGGAATCCACAATACAGTATAACGGGCAGCCATTTCGAACTGTTTCAGTCCAATAAAATGGCCGCTAAAAATGTACTAGTCCAACTTGAGTCATAACTTCTCTTTGGTTAAAAGTTTGTCTCGCCTCTTGTTATTCGTCAGTTTCCACAACAGTGGCCTATTGGTTTTGATAGGCTGCCATTTTTCTCATGTTCGTGATCGCACAACTGACTCTGATGTTCGGCATTGAGCTTAACAAAACATGGATAACACTGCAAGAACATTGCCTCAGGCTACAGTGAGGCCCATTCACCACTGAAAAGTCTCCAAAGCACTTCACAAACCCAACAGAGCCACTATAAAGAAGTTCAATCAAAAGCAGACACAATATAGCATGGCCCATTGTACCCCTACCTTTAAATACTTGCTTATATTCAACGAAAAACCAGACCAAACCATTGCGTACCATATCAGTTTTTCCCAATAATTCCTCGTTAAATCCTGCACCCCCAAACTACCCAACAATCCCATTACAGGTCCTCCTCAGGGCTTCTTGAAATAATGGAATGCAGCCCTCTTTAATTTTTGGTTACTTGTACCACTATCATTTCTTTCTACTTAGAACAAAATTTATTAGAAACCTTCGGGTTGACTGCTACATTTGGAACTTTTACCACCAAGCCATTAAAGCCAAACATATCAATCTTGAATGGAAATGTTACCTAAAGATTTTAAGTTGCGTTCAATGGGTGTGTCACTAATTTCTAAGTAACTTTGCCAAATGTTGATGGCTTTTCGCTTTTGAATACGTCCTCTGAATTGCCTTCCAAAGAACATTTTAAGTAAACCTTACCGGAAGTTAATAGCTCAACCCGTTCTTGAGTTATTTGCCATAAACTAAATAAAGCCAAATGAGGTTTTTTCCTATTTTTACTACAACTTTTTTCAAATTTGTCATATTTTTACTTTCCGTAACGTATTTTCAAGAGATTAGCAGCGGTTTTTATAGCACGACCATAGCCACATTCGTTTCTGGGATATTTACAAAAAAACTTTGCATAACCCTCAATTAAATGGCATCTTAAATTTCTCAAATACTTTACCAAATATTGACAGATTTCCACTGCCAAATATACTATTGGAAGCATTTTCCCAAGAGCTGGGAAGACGCTTCGAAAAATTTACAAAAAAAAAACAACCTGGAAAAATCGCATAAGTTAATCAAATGCAAAATTTTTTTTTATGTTTCCTGTCCACTCAATGACTATTGCAGGACAACACCAGCTTTCAGCTTCTTAGGTCTTCGGTTAGAATCCTTGCTATTATTGCCGTGAGATCCAAACTTCACTACAACGCTTGCTTACATTTTCAAAGTTCCTCATTTCGAATCAAGGGACAGCATATTTTTTAATTTTTTTACTTAAGAACCAAGTATATTTTTTTCCTTAAGTCTTTGCTAACCGTTTGTGTTGTTGCTTCTACTGTGTCTTATCTCCATTGCACTGATATTTGACAGAATGTTGTCAATTTACAATTTATGGCAGTGAGATGTGGATGGGGCGAGGGATAATCATCTAACTGGAAAATCGCATAATTGGAAGAACGTATACCGTATAACAGTATAATGGAAAGTCGTCTAACAGGAAATTCGTATAATGGAAAATCGTCGAATGTCCCTGCCTCGCTCGCGCTGCCGTGCTCACTGCGGCTGTACATATAACATCAGAAACCGCAGTTAGACTTTTATCCAGTTAGACGTTTATCCATTATACGATTACCCATTATACGATATTCCGTTTAGAAGATTATCCATTATACGATATTCCGTTTAGACGATTTTCCAGATTTTTTATTGATGCAGATATTAGACAATTATCCCATTAGACGATTTTCCAGTTAGACGTTCGTCCGACGCCCCGATGTGGACGACTGAGAGGTTAATGAGTTCAAAAGGAGGGGGCTATTGTTTGTCTATGTTCTTGCAGCGAACCTTTCCACAAATACCCTAATCATGTTTGTTGTTCGTAATCTGCAGTACATCATGCTACCAATCTATATTATAAATGAGAAAGCTCTTCAAATCCGAACTGTTGGTTATTAAAAATTTCTGTTCTGCAAAAATGCCAGTAGTGAAGGACAAATGTATATTTTTAACTTTGGCTGTACGACAAGAAAGATTATGTAACCAGAAAAAGATGAATTTGATCTACCGAATTCAAGTGAACCATTTTACTTTACGATTTATTGAACTCTCCCACATTCTGTGAGAAACTCTTTATAATAAACTTTGCGGCATACTGCTACGAATAAATCAACTGTGTACGTGTGGAGAATTCATCATGATCATTTTTTTTTAAATCGTTAATAATACTTTCTTTTCTATCAAGTTGTATAATGGAGACAGCTCTACTTCGCCAATAATAGGTAGATTCTGTCAGCGGACAACTCCAGCTCCAATTGTCACACAAGGAAATCAATTGTATATTGTGTATCAAGGACGAGGACGTTATGTGCCATCACGTTTTCTTATGTCATGGAAGGCACTTGCTGAACGGCCACCATCAACTACTGGGCAAACCAATAACCGGCCCTCTAACACAAGTAAGTCACAGTTCCTATAAGTTTACTATACAAAGTGATTTAAAAACGACACTTGATAGCCTTCATCCCATTTTGGTACCGAGATTAGCTTAGGCCTATGTTAACTACTACTACTGCAAAGACTCAACCTGTAGGCTACCAGCTGTTAAGTCAAGTAAAACGCAGGACGCAATAACCTTATTGTAAATTTAATAAATGTCTGGTATAGTTTGTCAAAGTTCTGAAATCACATGTGCTTTTTGGGGCATGGACAATATAAAACACAATTAACAATTTCTTCCTAACATTGCCTGTTTATCGTGTACCTATAAGTATGCTATGGTTATTTTTTTTTTGTAAGTCATGACCTCACATCTTTCCCAGCCTGTTTGAAGGAAAGTGCCAACCGTCAAGCAGACCGAGGAAGATGTGAGGCCTTGGCTTTTAAAAATTTGCCATGGCATGGTTAGGTAGGTTAAAAAGCAGTGTTGGGAAGTAATTTCCAATTTTAAGTGTTTATATGGCACTAGCTGTACCCCCGGTGTAACATACGCCGGTCTAGCTGGTTCCTGCATGCGCGAGTTTAATACTTTACTGAGTAGCATGAATTAAAAAGGGCCACCAATGGGCCCCAGTCCCCCCTCCGAATCCCCCCCCCCCGCACATTCCCCATTGTGTGGTCTTAATTTTCCCCTCCTACAGCCTGTCGGATACCCCCTAGTCCCCAATCCCCTGGCTCCCCCCCATTGAGTGGTCTGAATACCTTCTTTTCTCCCCTCCCCCACCTTGGAACCCCTGGTGTTTGGTCTTCTTCGGGAAATAAATAGTGTTCCCTCCCCCGTATTCCCCCATTGTGTGGTGTGTTTACCGTCCATGTCTGCTCCCCTTACCTTGGAACCCCTGGTGTTTGATCTTCTTTGGGAAGTAGATAGCGTTTTTAATTGTAAGACGACACTTATTGTCAGTGTAGTTGAACTGGTAGTTTCTCCGTGTTGATACCAAGCGCGAAAATACCGTAATAACGATCCTGCTCTTGATCTTGATCTTGGTGATCGTTACTTTGAAACTATTCAAGTCGACTCTAACAGCCAGCATTATTGAAGCAAGCACTATAGTTCGTTTGTTACTAAATGTGTTAGGGCACATCTGTTCACATTGTCCGAGGCTCGCTCTTTTTCTTTCAAGAATCCGTGGCAAGAATGGACCGGCTCGCCTTCTTTCATTATAGTGCATGATGAATTTGCTTGCCCAACCTAAGCGTATCTTCATCTAGATGTGTCGCCGCCAAGTAACAGTAGATCGTCCGATTGGAGACATCCGATTGTTAAAAAATGATTGTTGATGAAAAAACGGCGGCCGTACTAGCAGACTGTGTCTTTTAACTGAAACCAACTTATACCTGATTTCAGCATACTGGTGTAAATTCCCCATGCGGTAGAAATCTTTGCAAATCGTTTGAATCAGGTGTATTGGGTCCAGTAACGAAGAAAACGTCAACATGAAAATGTGGGAACGTGTCCTTCATGAAGAAAAAGTGTCCTCAAACGTTACTAGTGGCTAGTAGCTGGTCCGCAGGCTCCCATGTTAATTCTCATAGGGTATAACGACATGTCTACAGCTGATTTGGGAAAGTTGCCAGATCTAAATTTCGGCTGACAGGTAAAACGTCGTATGGGGAAGTGCCTTTTTCTAAAATGGGGGTTGCAGCTAGAAGCACGTGGCCCTGAAGTGGCTCGTAAGTGCAAAATTATTGTTGTAACCATTGTTTGTATTGTCGTCCAACAGTAGATTATAACATGCTTGTTATACGCTTATCGTTTCAGTACCTAATTGTAAATAATTCATTTTTGTTGCAAAGAGTATGATGTAGTTCCTTTTGTTTTTATGGGGCGCATGGCAGTAGGCCGCGGCCTCAATTAAAATTCAGAATGGAATGGAATGGTTCACTAAGAGATGGAGTATCTTTTATTGCAAAGGTTTGGTCGGTTTTTTTGTTACGGTACACGAATCCAAACAAAATTATCTGCCCCACGACGATAAAAGAGACAATTATGTGTTCGTGAACACCATGGTAACAAACTGATTGAATGATTAACGTTAACCGAGGTAGGGCCAAGTGAGGAGGGATGTGCTGATTGAGTGAACGAAGGGAACGAAAATCTGTGTCAAACCGTGTCAATTTCGCTGACGAAATGGCTAATTGGGCAATGGCAAAGGTGAAAATTATGAATGAGAAAAGTTATAGACATAAAATTTCTCCAGACAAAAAAAAAGTACAGATGACGATTACACGGTCCAACTGAATTTTATTGCAAAGGTGTGGACGTTTTCTTTCTACGGTACACGAACTCCTACTGAACCAAAACAAAAGCAAAACAAAAATCCCAATATAAAAACTGTCGAAACAGTTAGCTAAAACATTTAAAATTGGCAATGCGACATTTCTAAGCCAAACGAATATACTTAACAATTATTTGATAGCGATTTAAAAACCAGCAGACGATGGTGGCCGACAAAAACGAAACTGTTTCTTCTTCCAAAAGCGGTATGATGACGTCAGCTTGTTCCAGTTGGCAACAATAAACGTTATGATTGCGCCGATTGTTATTCGTGAACCACATTATTTATGCAACAAACCATTAATAAACATCAGTCGTCACCAATCTGGATACGCTAACCTGATTTATTGAGTGAACAAATCCGGCTTCATCCGTGATTCAAGTTAACCTTGTGAGAGAGCGAAACGAACAAACATCAGCGTTTGGTAGCCAGTACGCTCAAAATTGCGATTAAACAAACTTAAGCCGTGAAACAAGCACAAACAATAAACCACAACCATGCTTTGGTTTGATAAATTTATAACCAAAGACTAAACACCTGAGGTGGAGAGATATTCAGAACTCACACTATGGGAGTGTAGGAAGGGGATGCAACGGAGTGCAGCAGGGGGGAAGGGGATGTCCGAGTGGGGGGGGGGGGGGTGGACGGTGTGCAGAATGCACACGGGCACAACTAGTTATATATATATAGATATTGTCTATTGTAATCCATTCTCTTTCTTCTAACAATAGACAAACTGGAAAGAAAGTATTTCAGTACACTATCTTTTCCTTTTAGCCGACGACATTACTAAAACGATCCTTGAAACATAATTTAGCTTATCCAATCGGAAGCTAGGAATAATCCCATAACGCAGTAATGCTTTCCAACTTGTTTAATTTACGATAGGGAAAATTTTACCAGTAGAAAAATATGGTAGTTAATTGAAATTTTTGAAAAAAGTGTGAAAAAATTAATGCAGTTCCATACACATTACTGAACTTTTCCTACACTTGGTTGTTCTGGGACAAAGTTTCTTTTGTTTCGGGAAACGATACTTTGAAACACTGTCTGGTATTTGTTACTTGTGATATGTTTTACTCTGTCATTAGCGATGATGGAACTGGGATCGTAGTATACTATATTACAGCCTTACCTGTTCATTGAATGGAGTATCATCTTCGTTCAAGTTTAATATCGAAGATTTAAATACCACCACTAGATACCCACAGCTTTACTGTGTGCTATTTTGGCATTGCTACAAGCTTGGCCTGGTTCTCGGTCTTCATTTATTAGAAAACAAAAACGAATCGTTTGATGTTTAAGGTAAAGTTTAACTGGACCGTCAAAACAGCTATGGAACGCAAACTACCTTTCCTGTAAGGTTTCAGATACTGTAGTGCTGCTGCACTGTTTAGTTCACGTGAAACCTTACTGCTGTATTTAAATGTTTTTATAATTTTTTTTAACTTTTGCACATGATGGGTTGGCTAATGATTGGTGCATTCTACTTGGCTAAATGACAACGCTGGAAAAGGTTAAAAACTAATCATCTAGTGTGCTTAGCAAAACTCTACAAGTAATTCAGGGTTTGTATGAGTCCTTGAAAACCTTGGGAAAGTGCTTGAAAATCTTGAAAACTGATATATGTATCATCAGTAGGGTGATGGACGGAAAGTAGACGACTTGACTGAAGAACACTGAAACAATTGGCCCAGAAAGTAGTTGATTGTGTAGCCTCACACAGTTCTTCCTTTGTTCTGGCATCAAATGTTTTGAAAGTTTGGCTATGGTTTTAACTGTATTTACGTGTACTGGTTGGATACAGCAGTGAGGTTTCACGTGGACTAAACGGTGCAGCAGCACTGCAGTATCTGAAACCTTACAGGAAAGGTAATTTGCGTTCCTTTGCTGTTTTGACTTCGGTTCAGTTAAACCTTATCTTAAACATCAAACGATTCGATTTTGTTTTCTAATTCGTGGTACTTTGACATACCAAGTTGGTCTTCAGTACTCCTTGCAAAAGCACTGAAATTCGCTCGCTTCGTTCGCTCATTCAGTGTAAGTCTTTCGTTTGTAAGTTGGTTTTTCTACAGCTCTCTTTCAGCGACTTTGGATTTTATTCGTATTATTACAGGCTGGCAAGCCAAATGGGCAACGAACATTTTAGCTTTAAAACGACAAGGTGTCATCAAACTACTATATAGACTAAGTCGTAATAAGGACAATGCTTCCTCTTCACGTTTCTTCATAGTGCGGGTGAATTGCTGACTCACAGCATTGTCAGCATTTGTTTGGTTTTAAGTTTACGTCTTGCGGCTGACGTTTGCTGATTGGCATTATTGCCTAATAACAACGTTTAAAACAATAAAACTGATCGTTCAGGGCCCCGTAACTCCGAAATGTCTCAAGCAATCGAAATTTCTATTTCTATAAAGGGCACATCTCCAGAAGTAGCTCTTTCAAATGAGCTAAGTGTAGGGAAATAATTAATGGCTTAATTAATATTCATAACAGAAACAATACAATTAATTAATTAAATGCATAACTGCATAACATCATACATTTATTAAATGCATGAGCCGAATATTTATTCGGATAGATCAAAACGACTCCAGATAGCAATTATAATTGGGAGTCCTTCTTCAAAGACGACCGAGAGGCGGCAAGATCATTTGAGACTGAACAAGTGTAATTACACCTATTGTTAGAGTTTAAAAGATGGCATTACCAGCTGACATTATTTACGACAGTTTCGTAGAAGCTAAATGACTTTCTAGAACTAGATTTAATTACGATAAGATCGTCGCTCATGATCGATCACTACGTGGAATAACAATAAGTCCCTCCCACACGGGATGGCGGCATATACCTTCAAAGTGCCGCGTACGGGGGAACAATTAATGAACCCGAACGCAACAATAGAATGATTGACAGGCGGAGAGGTCCCAATTGACGATAAGGGCCCAAGCTGTCCAAATGTTACTATATTTAGCATTTCAATAATAAATCAATACTACAATGGATTGATCATGGCCGATAACGCCACAGTATTTAAGCTGAACCTCGAAATGCGTGATATCATCCGATCACCAGCAGCTTACCAGACGCTAACTAGTTCACGCCAGTCAAATTCCGAAGGCCGCAATCCAGAAGTACGCCAGGCAGATTTCCGTGCCGAGCTAGCGACGGGGCTTCGCCGCTCAGCCGACCCGTGGGCCCATGGCCGCACTCAAGCTTCAATTAATGAGCTAAGTATTCCGATTGATTAGCGATAGCTAATTGTGTTTATGCTTAACTAGTACCAAGCCGTACGCTACGGAATTAACCCGAGATTCCTTTAATTCAACTTAGAGAATATAACAACGATTAGGTTTACCGCTCGACTTAATCCATCCGTAATGCCATTCGTTAGACTCATGTCGATCATTGTAATCATTCAATCAAATCATAATATCTGTCACTGATTTAATTGGCCATATGTGGGGTCAATATTGTGTACAGCGGAGTGTTGATTAAAGGCCCAGTATAATTGGATGTTTGCTTATTATTTAGCCTACCTATTTTATACTTGATTAGTGTTTTATACAATTGTTTGCCCTTATGCCATCCTGAACGATAATGTTTATTCTAGTCAAATGGTCACTGGAATAGAACATTACAATGGAGTCATAAGTGTGATTCAATTCTCACAACAAGCCCGAAAAAGAAAAAAATAATACTAATAATTTAAGAGCATTCAGTTGTATTTTATAGAAAATATTGCCATTTTCCGCACTTTACAGTCCTTAAAAAGCTGAAATTTAGCGTTAAAATCCGGGTCTGATTTTTTTTACCCCAATAGTCAACAACGATAGTTGGTTTGGTTGTAAACAGAATTTTAACAGTCAAAAAATACGGGAAAATTTGGTAGCCTATTTACGAAAATAGCACTGGTTAAGCTTTGTTGAAAAAAATAACATTGTTGATTTTGCTTGTATCTTGCAATTGTTTATGAAAATGGTCGATTGACATGTTCAATGCTATGAAATATGTTCAAGTGTATTATCTTGTGTGCATTTAAAGTGTATTTACTTTGAATTTTCCACAATAAGAGGAAATTTTGGTTAAATTTGGGTTAAACTTATAGGCCTAAATTTGGTTCAATACATTCGGTTTATTAGTCACTACAGTGCCAATTTTGTGTGAAATTGATCGTGATTGGTCTTAAAATAACCACCGTCAAATTATTGCCGACTTCACGTGTTAAAATTTGGATAAATTTCCTAAATTTCCATTTTAAAAGGAAAAATCATCATTTTGGTGCAAATTTGTAGAAAATTTTACAAAATTTTCAAAGTGCTTAAAACTTAAGACTTGTGCTACAAATTAAGTTTAAACTTACCTTAAGCTTAAATATTTGCTTAAAATCTGGTTAAATCTAGCAAAATCTAGTTAAATAATGCCTAGAACTAGAAGTAATCGTGCTAGAGGCACAGTTCAAGTCTCTTCGAGAGGCAGACAAATTAGAAGGCCAGTAAATCGCCAAGATTTTGTGGAATTCACAGACGCTTCAGTCAGCACTAATAATTTAGACAATACAAATACTACTCAAAATGAATCGGATACAGAATCAGAGTATTCTGACACCATCGACGAGATCGATGACGCAGTAAATTTGCCTCCTCCCAAACGAGTTCAATCTCGCTCAGCTAATCGCTCAGCTCAAAATAAGGGTAAAACTAAAGATCGAACTAGATCTAGATCGCCACATAATAAACGTGCAAACCAAGTACCTTTAAATTCCCAAGTACCACTTAGTACTCAGGTACAAGTAAATAATCAAGCACCACCAAATAATCAGGTGTACGCTAACCAAAATGCGCCATTCAGTCATACTTTGCCATTAAATGAAAATGTTTCACTAAATCATAGTGTACCGTTAAATCAAACTACGCCGTTAACCCAAACAGTGCCGTTAAATTTAGTAACGCCACAGCATAATCGGGTAACACCAAACTTAACACCAACTATGCCTACCTTACAAATGCAAACAAGCGCTCAAACGCCGCTTAATATTCAAGTGCCTATAAATTCGCAAATGTCGAATCATTCCCATGTTCCTATTACTCCTAATGTAGTAATAAATTCCCGAATTTCTGATGGTAATCAAACTCCACTAAACTTAACTCCTAATCATAGTAGCGGACGACAGGGTGATTCAATGGATGATTCACGTCTTCAAAAGATTTTAGATCATACTTTAGCAGTATGTTTGCAATCAAACAGTGATAATCTTAAGGCAGTAACTGATAATCATTTAGAAGTGTTAAAAACTATTCAAACTAGAGATTCACAAACTAAATCTAGACTTTGGGCCGAATTACGAGCAGCCAAAAAGGCTATCCTTCCTTTTGCAGGGGATGACTCATTAGACATTTTCGCTTTTGCACTAATGGTCGAAAATTTGCGAACATTAGATCCTTCACTACAAGATTCCGAACTAATTTCAGCTGCATGTAGTAAATGTACAGGTCCAGTTGCAATTTATTTAGCCATGAATCCGCATATAGCCACTTCCCGAAATTGGGACAGCTTTAAAGAAATTTTAGTCGATAGATTTGGTTGCGGAGGTGAAATCGTCACACCTACGTCGTTCCACACGGCGCGACTCAAACAGGGAGAAACTATCGAACTTTTCGCTGCCAGGCTAGAGAAAATGGCTTCACAGCTTTGGAGAGTTAAACCTTCCGATTCGGACGCACAACGAGCTTTTAAACAGCTAGCTAAAGATGATGGTATGCGTTCAGTATTTTTACACGCTATGCCACGAGAAATTGAAACTCATGTAACATCGCAAATGCATACTACATTCAGGGATACGTATAATTCAGCCATTTATAAACGTTCAGTTTTAGCTGGATATCAAGGCGATGAAAATGATCGTAACTCAGATAAATCAAGCACTAAACAACTTTCTAATGCGGAAGTTAACAACCTAGCTTTTGGCACAATGCTAGATAAAATGAATTCTTTAGAGAAAGGCATAACTAAGCTTAGCAATGCTAAACCTAAAAATGTTGAAGCTAAAGTTAGCGCAGTTAACACTAACGTAAATCAAGGTAAAATCTGCCATCGTTGTTCAGCCCCAGGGCATATAAAACGAGAATGTCGTACAAGAGACGAAAACTTACATACAGTACGACAACGTTGGAACAAATTTAAACAAGAAGGCGGATTTCCAACAAATAAATTTAACAACAGAAACGGTCGCGGAGGTAACCATTACAGGGGAAATAACCGTGGTAAACGCGGAAATTATTTTTCTGGTTTTGAAAATAGGGATTCTATTCAGTTCAACAGAAAAAATAACCCATATGCATTCCAAACTAACGCTAGCAATAACAGTAACAATGGTTACAATAATGGGCAACAATATCAGAATTCCAATAATAATAATAATAATTACGGGAGGAACCAAAACCAAAATAGAAATCAAAATCAAAATCAGAACCAAAATCAGCAACGGCAAAATAACAACAGCCAAAACCGTGTTCCACAACACGCTACAGACGTAAATGAGCCCAATGACTCATGTCGAAGTAGTTGCAATTCAAAAAACGAGCTAGTAGTCTGAATATGAACAGGGATTCAGAACTAAACTTAAATCAGTCGGAACGGAGCAGTAATGACGATCAAAATCCACACGTCAGCTCAGTTCAAGCTAAAACTCCTGTTAATCAAACAAATGAGATAAATAATACTCATTCTTTAAACGTAAAATGCGTTTCATTATTTTCAGAAGAAGTTGCAAATAAATTAATGCTAGATTTGTATTCAAACGTCGAATGGCACCAGCAAAAACTTGCTTTGCCAGATCGCACGCTAGCATTACCACGTTTAGCATCATATTTTGGCAAAATTCCATCAAAATATGTAGCAAGGGCTATAGAGAGTAACAAAAATCTCGTAAATGAATTTACAAATGCTTTAAACACAGTTAACGATAAATATGGTTTAACTTGCGATTCCGTAGTAGTAACTCTGTTCGAAGATGGTTTAGATTCTACAAATTTTCATTCTGAATTAAACCCAGTTGATACTAAAAAACCGATAGTTATTGCTTTATTAGGCCACGAACGCACAGTTCAGTTTAAACATACGGATAATACATTTTATAAAGACGGAGTTAACATGTCTTCCGGCACATCTATTGGTATTTCACCAACAACGCAGAAAGATTGGAAAATTAGAATTCCAACAGTTATAGGAACGTTCGAGCCTACAATCTGCTTAACGTTTTGGGACAGCAAGAATGTTCCCGACCCAAATGCGTCACCAGCGAAACACTCATCGTTGGGAGAGCGAGGAAACTTGCTCACGAGCATTTCCGCTCAACCAGGCAACAGGTGGTACAAGCTGCACCATCTAGCGTCAGAGGTTGATACTAGCCTCGAGTCGGAGCAGCAACGAGAAGCATCGCTCGACTCGGAGCAAACAGCGCCTAACGCTGATAACGTTCAAGTGAACACAGTTTTAAATAAAACTAAGGTTAAATATTCACGTCCACACTTAGTGTTTGACGTTGGTAGTAGGCCAGAAATCTGTTTATTAGACACAGGTTCTTCACTTTCGTTAATCACGAACACAGCAGCACAACGCATGCTTAATGATTTTAGAGTTAAATGCCATTTAATTCCGATGACCACACCAGTCAACTTGGTTGGGGTCGGAAATCGTCAGATTAAAACTGATAGGAAAATAGTAACAACTATAGAAAAGTGCGAATTTTCTAGAAATCAAGAGTTTATTATCGTTCCTGATGGTTCATTTGGTAACATTTCAGTACTATTAGGATACGATTTCTTGTCAAATAAATCAGATTCATTAGCATTAAATTGCCCAGATAACGTCTTAACTATAGGCGATTTAAAATTTCAAATGTCATCTACACCAGCATTAGCT
>JAHWFP010138204.1:206-14659 GCA_023313725.1 Lithobius niger | reverse complement strand
ACTTGGCAGCCCCTTTTACCAGTTTTGGTTTTTAATATGATATGAGGTTTACTCTAATAAAATACCATAACTTTACTAGCAAACACCAAACCCCCTAAAGTGCTTTGATGTCAATATCGTGAAATAGCCGATATTTGTCTTACTATTTACAAAATACTAACCTTCAGCACTAGGTGCTAAAATTGCTTATTTGAATGCTTTTCTATGCCCAAATTAAATTAATTCAAACTGCCAGAGTCCGCTCCTATGATTCTGGCCACAATTCTGGCAGACTCAGGCTCCTGCCCACTCACTATTAGACCGATGATTTCAACAGTCAACTTATCGATTCGCCCCAAACTTTGTGAGAAAACTAGGGATGTGCGATACTCGAAAAATTCGAGCCGAGCCGAGTATGCAACTTGTACTCGAACTCGGCTCGTCGCTTGCATTCATACTCGGAAAACTCGAATCCGGTGAAAATGCCGTAACGTCGCCAATTTTTGACCGTTTTTGACGTTCAAATATACCAAATTCATCGTCTCGGCGAGAGCTTTCAGGTGGTGTGAATTAAAAGTCACTAGCTCCAACCATTTCAAAGTTATATCCTAAAAACTGGAAAACTAGTTGTAGACCTTGACCCACACAGTCCGTTAAACAGCATCTTAGTTGTTATTACACTAACAAATAAAAACGACACTTGCCAAATAAGTGTGTTCATCAAATACTCGAACTCGGCTCGATACTCGATTCTTCTGTTGCAAACTTGGCTCGGCTCGACTCGAATTAAAATTATTCTACTCGAACACCCCTAGAGAAAACCAATTCACCCCCAGTCCCACCTACCACAACTGGGGCCTAGCAGGATGAAAGCATGCAAGCAGTTGGACTCTTCCAGGAAGATTTTGAGAACCGATTGTCATCTTTCGATGCCGGTTCTCCCGTCAACACGAAAATAAAATATTGGGCAAAAGGGAAAATTACATGGCACATGGCACACATCAAACACCACTCTTCTTTCTCGACTGAGCCTCTACCCAAACCAAGGGAAGAGGCAAAGTTTCCTACAGCAGAGGTAAAGTCCCTTCAGAAACGTCAGGAAGGCTAAAAGTTGATGGGGTGTAAAACAGAAATTTACTGACGCAATTTTACATCTAACCAAAAAATTATGTAATATTTCCAACTGATTTACCGACTGACCAAAAATTATATAATTTTGCCGACTGATTTGCCAACTGCCCAAACATTGGAGGGGTGTGACACCCCCGCATCCCCACGTAAAAACGTCCCTGAGTCCCTTCTGTCGCAGTCGTATTCGACCATTTTCCCGCAATGTCGGACATTCATTAAACCCTTCCCAATTCATCGATATATCAACTTCACGATTCCTACGAATGGAATGACTAACCACTTCGAAGTTCTTCCTTTGAACTTAACTGCCCCACAAGTATTCACTGCTGTTATTCATCCGGTCATCTGCCAAGATCGAATATTGGCTGCTGTGGAACACATCGGGATGGAACTTTGTTATCAACCTCAAACATATCCCATTCTGTTCCTCATCAGGGAAATCACGTCAACTCATGACTCACTCCAACGTGGTTTTCATCTTTCTAGGAGCTGATTTCGATCTCCTCAACTTCCTCGCTTGAACTCCTGAACGATTCTCAAGGCGTTAAAGCCGTTATGTATTTTGGTGAAATTGAAGAAAAATTCAGCCCTAATCTTTGTCACTTATCTGCCTCAGCGATTCTAACCCAAAATTTGTTACACAAGGAGGTGCCCACCTGAGAAATTTACACCTCGGGGAGCTCAACAGAAGGGAAACAAACTCTCCACATCAATGTCCTGAACGCCGAGCCACCAGACTTACAATCTAGAGTTGGAATCTGTATTTTCTATGTCAAGTGAACATTGGATTTTCAAACACATCTCCTTGAGAGGTGACATGATCTTAAACTGGCGCTTCAACCCTGACACATAACAGGGAAGCTCTTCATCCGGACGAACGAATTTTCAAGAGGAAAGGAATTTCCGGCGACGGAGTGGAAACTAACCCTAATTTCGCCAAACCCGTTTCTAAAATGGAGACCCGGTTAACAGATGCTTCGGTCCCGTATTCGACTCTGCCATTCTTGGGAAATGTCATTTGCCTACGGATTGCCTACATTTTCGACCAGTGAACTTGATTCGTCATCCTGTGCACCCAAATGTGGCCGACAGCGTCATGGTTCATCGACACGATAGAGATGAAGAAGGAGGACCTACAACCTCTTCCTCTGTCTCTTGATTCCTTTCATAACACTACGAGAAGACTCGCCATCCAAACCCGATATTATCTTCCAAGGTCGAGACTCTTACAACCATTCAGAAAACAAACCATAATCTCATCTCCAGCTACATGGCATCTACAGTCGTACCACAGAGCATCAACAGTCAAAAATTACAAAACAAAGTGGAAAAAAATGGTACGGTAGATGCAAATTAACATGTTCGATCCTTGCAATCCCTCCGTTACCAATTTAGCCACCTGTTTCTTGAACACCTAGTCAACCTCACTCCGTTGGCCATAAAGGTCACAGATAGGACAGAAACTACATTCTTAATGGTATGGAATTGAAACAAAAGTTGACTAGAGAAAATTCTCTCGCCTAATGCTGTCATTAGGGGTGTGCGAGTAGAATAATTTACGTCGAGCCGAGCCGAATTTGCAACAGAAGAATCGAGTATCGAGCCGAATTCGAGTATTTGGTGAACACACTTTGCAAGTGCTTTTTTTTTTTATTTGTTAGTTTAATAACACCTAAGATGCTGCTTAACGGACTGTGCGGGTCGAACGTCTACACCTTGTTTTCCAGTTTTTAGGATATAACTTTAAAATGGTTTGAGCTACTGGTTTTTAATTTGCACCACCGGAAAACTCTCGTCAAGACGATGAATTTGGTGTATTTGAACGTCAAAATCAGTCAAAAATTTGCGAAGTTATCGTATTTTCACCGGATTCGAGTTTTCTGAGTATGGATGTAAGCGATGAGCAGAGTTCGAGTACACGTTGTGGTGCATCAGCACAAGACAAGAGTGAACAGATGACTTTCTCAAAAGAAGATGACAACCTAGGATTTTTTCTGAGACATTATGTCTATTTTGACTTACCCTCATCTTCACCAAGTTCAAGATATTAGATCTTCCTAAACTCGATTGAACTTGGGCTCGAGTTGGGAAGATCTAATATCTTGAACTTGGTGAAGATGAGTGTAAATCAAATTAGACTTAATGTCTCAGACAAAGTCGCATTCTTTTATCGTAAAGAACTCTATCGTTTATCCACCTAGGATTCTCTAAGGACCGGACTTCGGTCATGCCCACTTTCCCTACTCACTTCAGAGCAAGAACCTACGCTTGATGCAACTCCAAAATCACTAAGCATAACAAAAAATCGAAGATCTTGGACCAATTATTAATTCTGAAAGAAACAGAACATCACAATGTCCAGTCAGTGCACTAAGATATTACCTAGAAAGACCCGAAATGCCTAAGACGGAACAACCAACTTTGGAAAGAACAGTTCCGCCAACTCCTCTGTTCGTCCAAATGGACAAGATCTCTGGTGAAATGCTCCCCATTGTCGTGGGGGGGGGGGGGGGGGGCCCCCCTGAATTCATACTAGGTGAATGGAATGAGTAATTTTAATATATCTACGAACTTGGCCCAAACCACTTAGATGTTCCTAGGGACATAACGGATGTTAGATGTTCCTTAACGGCTCATGGCTCATGAGCGTGTGGATGTGACACTCAGCTCGACGAAGTTGTCACTTCCATCCAGTACCTGAACATATGAAACACTTCCATAAGCCACTAACACCAGGGAACCTAGCTATAGCGAATCTAGTGATGGAAAGACTATGAAACAGCACTTGGTGATTAGTAGTCGCGTTGGACTCATTCAACAAGTAACTAACAAGTTCACATAACGCCACTCAATCATAAGTTTCTTTAATATAAAGCGCATAGTATTCTGTAGATAGTAAGAAACACATCTTTAACACTGCCTAAAATTATACTTACCTTCCAGTAGAACCCTCCCGCCTCCCCGTTTCTCTGCCTGCGGTGGTTCTAAAAAGCTATGTAAGGGATTAATAGTGGCACTCTATACATTATAGTGGAATGATAGCAGCGCCCTAGTGGGAAGCAAGGTTATTATAATCAAGAATTATGAATAATGGGACAAAATTTTATAAAAATTAATTTAATTTAATTTGGGCATGGAAAAGCATAAAATAAGCGATTTTGGCACATAGCACGAGCAGTGTTAAAATTCTGTTTTTTTTCTTGCTGCCATACCTTTACAATAAGACACCAGTATAAGCGATTTAGGAACCAGTTTTTCTCAAATGTCATCCAACAAGAGAATTGTCAAGATGTACAAATGGCATTTCTAAAATTCTATTATAAACCAGTTTTATTTTATTTCATTAGAAGAGGCAAGAGTAGCAAAAATGGGCAAATTAGTTTGAATTTTTGTTGCAAAACCAGGATTCCCGACCTTGGAAGATTTTGATGATAAATGTTAACAATCCAATGCAACAATTTTGAATTCCTCCTTTATCACTGCAAGTAGCAAATATTTGTTAATGATGAAGATTCCCATCCTTGACAATGGCTGCCAGATTAAAAAGTTCCCGTCACTAAAAAAGGCAAAACCAATGTGTCAATGCTTGTACCGATGATGCTGACAACTTAGTATGACATGCATTCAGTTATATCTAGAATGTTTTAAATTAGTTTTCTAGCATTTCCCCATATTCTTTGGTGACTAGTTATAATCTAATCTGATAAAAGGAAGTTTTATCAGATCATTTCTAATGCATCTTCATTGTTTATTTCTTCCTGGAAACCATGTGAAAGAATTCTAGTTAAGTTATGTGTGAGTCAGCTGGCCGTGTGAGAGTCCATTACCTCTTTATGGTTTATTCCCAGAGATGTTAAAATGATGATCATTCTTTACAAACAGGGTTCGTACTCGTCTGTAACCTTAAAATTACAGGACTTTTCCAGGATTTTTCAAGGACTAGTCAATGAAAATTCAAGGATAAGAAATTAGAAATTATGAGAAAATAGCAGCACACTTTTCTGCCTCACGTACTACAGTAATAACGGGTTGACGGCCCAGGAAAGTCAGGAACTGCAACGATAAAAGCCCCAATACTCCAGTCATGCTTCCAAGGTACAAGGTTTGCCCGTCATGCTTTGAAACTAGAAAGTTTACTACAATTCGGTCAGATTTCCACATGGGCATCAGACAGCACTGTACACCGGGCATTTAATATACAACAACACATTTATCTCTTTACTTACCAAATGAGTTGAGCCCAATAGTTCCATTCGTTGCCAAAAGAGCTCTTCACTGCCTCTAGAATAAAATATGGCTATGAAACAATAAAATTTTCTGGTAAATGATGAAATAAAGAAGTCATATGGTTGACATTTTCACACTTCACTAGTCAGCTTTGTTTTTTTAATCTATTATTTGGACCAGATGGTAGTTGCTAGTTGCAGTTAAAGTGGCACTATCACTGTTTGAAAGCAGACGAAATCTGACAACATGTAGAGCTGTGTAGTACTATCTAGATCTTGCTTGCACCAATCGTAGGAATGTGTAATGGCATTTCTTTTAACGAGACAAACAAGCTACGACATCCTAAAATTACTGAGTGTAAATTTGGTTCGTCCTCGTGCACCCAGGAGCTAGCTATAACGGTTAACAATATCACTACCGCTAGATGGTGCCACGGTATTTTCGTTCGCATTTCAATCGGTGATAGTGCTTCTTGAAGTGGGAAGTATAGCAGTGCACATGGGGAAATGCTGTCTGTAGTTACAAAAATGCACACAAAATATGTCCTTCACACTGCTAACGCTAGCGTACTAACTTGCGTCTTTATGACTGCTTGGCCAATGTAGTGGACAAAAGAAGCTTAGACATTGAACTCTACTAAACTTCTCTGACAACATACTTCTAACGTGAAAGGGTACAGGAATTCAAAGCAGCCAATATTTCGATCCTATTTCAGATATATATTAGTGAGTAGTATCTGTAATACAAAGCAGAATTATCAAAAATTATGTAATGGCTAGGTGTCCTGGATTGTCCAGTCTCTAGGTTGCCAGTCTCTGGCAAACCAGGTTGATCAAAAGAGGAAAACCGCTATACAATCCATGTAGAACTATATGTTATTGCTTGCCCAGTTGGCAAACAATTTACCATAAATGCGCTCTTGATGGCCAGGGCGTTTAGTTATTTTGACTCGGTCACTACGACAGACTGGACACTCCAGGACCCAGCCATTACATAATTTTTGATAATTTATGCTTCGTTAAAAAGAAATTTATCCGCATAGAACATGTATCTGATGCTAAAATGTGGTAAATACTAACACACGAATGCTTTTAGCATTACTACTGTAAATCGTGTATTAAACACCCAGTTGAAGCTAACGTCCACCCCCTAAAATGATTTAATGTCAAAATCGTGAAACAGCGGCGTAAACACCCACCCCTCAAATTGTCGTTTTTCTGCAGCAAAATTAATTAAAAGCTATATGCTGTGAATAGTGAATAAAGATAGTACTGCTTGCTATGATTATTGACCCCTTCTCCCTCCCGTGGGTAACAGTAGACTCTTTCCTTTGGCTCGTGGCACCTGTACGAAGGTTCGGCTTCTCTCCCCTATGCCTCCTCCCTTCTTCACATCAAATAAAACAATGTAAAAATTGGCATTCCGCATTTAAAAGCTTCGAATTTTCTGTGACAGTTGTCCAGAATAGTGGAGTAAATGCCCAACCCCCTATTTTTTTGCCAAATTTACTATATAAGCCCATGGGCGTTTAATACACGCTTTAAGGTACTCTTAACATTTAATTAGTTGCATCGTGAACTTGAAAAACGTTACTTATTGGTATGCGTTATTTGGATGTCTTTTTTAGCGAAGGACATGCTTTTTACTGTCTCTTTCAAGAAATTCCTACATGTCCATAATGATAGCACCCGGCTTCTATTTACTCGTGTTGGTGTGGGGGTGGGGGGAGGGAGAGAACCGGTCACAATTGGACACCCTGCTATTCGTGGAGCATTTACAGAGACTTTGTTTTATTTTATTTAATCGGTTGTCATTATTTTCCAACTATTTAAGGAAAATTTTGCTGGGATAAAGTAACTCAAAATTTTATTCACCACAGTTGACAGGAACGTGATTATAGACATTGTTCATAATTTCGTACCTACGTTAAATGAATTACGTCCAGAAAGAAGAAAAATATCAATGCATCCAAACTAAGACTCTATTTAAATAAACGGTTAATTCACAAGACCAAACTTACGATGGCTGAGATGGTAAGGAATCTTTAAGCCATGTCTCAACTAAGTAGTGGTCAGCTAGATGATAATCCTCAAGGGTGTGTTGATTCATTCCTTCCACTGCAGCGGTCATGCCGGCCTTCAAAAGCGTTAGCGCCACACAAATCTATTCAAATAATCACAATTTTAATTGCTTGAAGACAAAACAGACTAAATGGAGATGAGCCAAACAACGATAATCCCAATGTTGATTTTTGTGATTTTTCGCCACAAATCGACCTTTTTTTATGTTCCAATACTAAAGTGGTCCGAAACCCATTTTTTTGGTTCCGATACCAGCAGTATCGGACAATCTGATACCATGGCATTGTCGGGTGTCCCGAAGCAATGTGTTTGCGTGCCACATAAGGGATGTGTTAAAATTTGCCAACTTCCCTCCTCTCGACACTAGTAAACTGTACAGTTTGCTTTTCGCCTTTTCTTTCACATCAAAAAAATTCTAAGCTTTTCGCCTTTTCTTTCACATCAAAAAAATTCTAAATGTATATTTTGGCCATATGCTTTCAAAAAGTCATATACTTGTAGGCCTACAAAGCACCAAGTGCCGCAACAAACGATATCATGATGTTGAACAAGATCTCGCCATTGCGTTGGGTAATGAAATGGAATGAATCCATGCAACTTTCCAAGGAGGTGGTCACAGTGAAGAGAGTGACACTGAAACTCGAATCTATTCAACAATTTAGCAATGTACTAAGGATTAGCAGTGACGATTAAATTTGGATACGCTGCCATAACTCACAAACAGGAAAACTTACAGAGGCTAATGTGACAGGCCCGCTAGACATTTTGAGACCACCTGTTCATGAATTTTGGGCGAGTTAGAAGTTAGCTGTTTTGTGCGAGGTATCGAGCCCAATACGAGTATCGGTATTGTACAACCTTATCCAATACACCAATCAAACCGGTTTTTTTTAAGAGCTTTCCAATGTAAATGGCAATAATTTCAAACTGACACCTTCTGTCGCTCTTAAATTGTTTAGCAAAATCCAAAAACGAGTTCCCCAAAACAAACATGTTATTTCAAGAAGGCTGCTCACAAAGCTCGACATTGGGAATTTTTCATTCAATTGTATTTTAATACTAGACGAAGCCTGTGCTGTGCACGGTGCCGGTCATGAATTAAGTTTACAGACACACTTTTCCCGACATTTTTCGTGCCGTGCCTTGTATATCTTATTGTGAGCCGTTGGTGAGTTGATCGACCGCTCCTTCCCGGCTGCACTTGCCATGCTGGTAGAATGGACGAGTCCACTTGCAATGCGGGCGTGATGAGGGGGAAGTGATTGTTCGGTATTTTTTTTTTAACTGCTCAGTCAGAATTAAAAAGCAAAGTGAGGACCTTATTACACAACTACTTTCTGAAAGTGGAAGAAACATTAACCTTATCGGGAATAACTGCATTGAAGCATCGATATCAGTGAATAAAGTTTAGTATTACATTGGGGAAAGTTAGTATCGGCTGAGCTTTACTAGAAATACTTTACAATCATCAACCATGTTTACGAACTAAAGGTTTGTCAATATAGCAAGTTTCGGTTGAATGAGTGCCTTTATTGCTGTACCACCTCCTACACGTATTTGTTCCATATGTTTGTACAATTTACAACCATCTGTCATTACTTATTTATAGGGTTACACTTTTCCAAAACTTGCAGCCATTAGTAGTCTTACAGTAAAAAAAATCTGTAACTTTTTTTACATTAAAATGTTCATTTCACTAGTGTTTTACAAAGAGTCTTGCATAAAATGGTCAATTGTTTTCTGTGCTTAATATAATTATAGTGGCCTGTTTTTTTCCTTTTTGCTAATGTGGTGAAGACTGATTTGAGTTGTTAACTTGGGATAAGTAACCAAGGAAATTCTCAAAACTGAAGATGCAAAACTGAAGGAATGAAAATCTTTATTTCTAATTAGTTCCTGTACTAATATTGGCTCAGCACAGCTCTCCTTACTGATACTTGAGGCCAACTAAAGCATTGCATCAGCAGGCCATTTTAGGGTTCTCGCACAAGTCGCACACAAAAATCCCCAGATTATTCCAGGTTTCTAAGACAAATTTTTCCCAGACATCCAATAACAAAATATCACAGCAAACGATAGTCTGTATAAATGGAGATGTATTTGGTCCCATAATATCATACATGCAAAAAGTTGCAATTGTATACTGGAACTAAATGTAAAGATTTCTGTCTTAAGTTAATGTGTCATATGTCCTGCTGTGCTGTGCATCGCTTGCATATTTCTTTTTTCCAACGTAAACAAAATAAAGATTCGATCTACGTTTTCTACGCTTTTTCTCAAACACAAAATACCGTTCGGTATTTCCAAATTTGTGGTTGCTTTGAAGGGGAAGGAAAGTTTCTTCCTGCAACATTCATCAGGCTCACTTCGATGTTTTTCCAGGAAGAGCCTTTCCATGTGTATTTTGTGTTTGAGAATGAGCGCATAAAACATGGATCGATCTTACATATTTGCTGAACATTCTCAAAGTAAAATTGACGATTTGATATTTTTTAAATAAAGATTTTTTTTAAATCCACCCCTCTACTTTGGCCTCTTATGCAATGTTTGTACGGTATTAGGACAAACAGGTTTCCAGGAAGCCCAACCTTTTGCATGCTTGCCACGTGTGACACACAAGTAGTTATGAGTGCTCACAGTGAACGACAACAAAGCTGTCACTGATTACCAGTTATAAACTAGTTGTACATCAATAATAACTTGTGGTTGTTGTATTTTGTGATTTAGAACTCAAGAGTATGGAATTTCCAAACATTTCCAAACATTTTTACTTCAATAACTTATTTTCACTTAAAACAGACTTTCCCAGGTTGTGTGGGAACCCTGTCATTTATCCCAGCCTAAAATTACCCACTTCACAACAATTACCTGCTTAAATTCTTGCATGGTCCCATTCTCCAAATATAACTTCATGACGAGCCTTCGGTCATCTTCTTTCAAATGGGGATTTTGTAGCAGTGACTGTGAATACAACAATACAGTAAACACCCATACAATTCTTGGAAGCACTGCATAGAAGCTCTCACAATGCTTTGCACACCTGGCATAATTTAGCTGTCGAGTTCTTCAGCACTTCAACTGTCATACTTCGGCCATTCCAATCTGCAGAAGCACAAAATATTTCAGCCAGCATCTCATCAAGGCACGTTTCTTTTTCTGGATTTGCATCACATTCACCACAAACCTGGAATATTACAAAATAAAGCTTTGTGATAACCGACATTGTTGGTTTGGCTGCCCAGAAATAAGTGCGACCCGTGCTTCTTCCCCTCGCCATTGCCACTCCCGGGTGGGTGGGGGGAGGGGAGCAGACTTGGCTCTGCAGGCAAATTATATTTCCTCATTATCTACTAAGTCATTGCAATTTTTCCATCTCGAACACTGTGGACTGCACTCAACTTTCCCACAACTATCCGTCCAATCCGTTATGAATCTAACTACCTCGAGATTGTGCGAGAGATTTTTTCCACGCTCCGTAACTACTTTGCATCGCTAACGCAGGAAAAATGAAAAGTGGTTCGATCATGGCCAAAATTTGCACGTCCCCCGAACTTTCAGAACACACCACCAAGCAGAAGGAAAAATAACAAAGTCCCAGCGTGAGCATGCACAACCCAGTGGTCAGAGTGGTGAGCTGCCACCAAAGTCTCCACTGGATCGAATCGTACAACTGCCTCAGGTACATAAGAGTATAAATAGTTAAAACGTCCGAATACCGTAAATCCCCAAATTAAAAACCCCGGTCCTGTGTCCGAACACACAACCATAACTCGTATGTAAGACCTCAATCTTTTAAGTGAATTCAAATAACCGTGATTTTGTCTCATCAAACACTTAATACTGCCACCATTTTCCAGAAAGTAAAAGAACACACTGGAATGTTCCCCGTGGTATGTGCCCTACTTCAAGCCTGCCTTGAAAAAATAATGCGATTGCATGTTAGTTGTGTTCGTTGTTGTTTTTTTGTGTGTGTTCTAGCTATCAATCATCTCCAACTTTGGAGTCGTAAAGAGATTTGCAGACATGAATTGCAACACGGTCATACATTTTTAAAATTCAATTATTAGTTGCGTAACCTGTGGTCTTATAAACTTTTTGAGTAACCCCTTGTACTTGTGGCGCTTTTTTTCATTTATAAGACCATGGTCTTAAATTTGGGGATTTATGGTATGATGTGAAATGGATATACAGGGTGGTCCACAAAAAACTCACTACCCTAAGTTTTCAAAGGCCAACTTTTCTAGTTAGCACCCCTTAAAACCAGGAAAGGACAGAAATCAAATCAATGAAACAGATTTCTGTCCTCTCCTGGTTCTGAAGGGTACTAACTAGAAAAGCTGGAGTTACAAAAATTAGGGTCGTCAGGTTTTTGTGGAGCACCCTGTACATTAAAGCCACCCCTTCACAACATTTTTTATGGGGTTGATGGATGAGTCACCAGTAAGAGTATTGCATGAATATTATCAGTTAGTTGCTGGGAAGGCATGCGAGCCATTGTGATGATTTGTTTGGCTTTTAAGGTTAAGACTATGACTGCTGGTTGATGCTGTTAACTTGATGGGCATCCCTGTAGTCGCCTCGTGCTAGAGGGATGGCGAATTTTGAAGATACTGATGCTGACATTCTTTGAGCCTCTTGGCGGAGTTGACAGGGAAATCTTCAGGCCAACAGAGGAGGCAGGCACAACCAGACCGCTAGAGTGTGCCGTAGCGTTGTGTAACCAAGATAAATTACCTACCTCAACCCCACGCGAGTCCCATTTCCTTGAAATGGTTCATGTCAGCAAGATGGAAGTGCATACATAACAGTAGCTTAAACTGTTTTTATGTTATAGCCTTAAAACGGGAAAACTATTTATGCATTATATTTGTTATTATCTTACATCAACAATACCTCACAAACAAACTATGTTCGCCAAATGCGCGAACTTGACTCAATATGTGAGTGACTCCTCTGTTGCAAACTTTTATAGCCACGAACTACATTACTCTCTCTCTGTCAGTGAACAAATTTCAACATTAATGAGAAGACTGATACGGACGAGGTTTATAACAATTCACAAAACAGTTTAATACAGATCACAAGCTGGAAGCTTCATCAGGCACTAGAAAAAAGATTACACAAGGGCTAAATAAGCGCCAGGGGCAGATTACTGCATCCGGAAATCGGGAAATCTCCGGATGGGCCACTCTCTAAAGAGCCCGATGGGCCCCCTGCCGCCGAAACTCAGATTTTTGTTTTTAATATGAGAAAAAGAATCACTTGAAAATAACTATTCCGAATTAGGCAGTAGCCAATTAACAGGAAAAGCAAACTTGTAATTTTACTTAATTAACTTAGTTTTCGGAAATTACTGGATCATTTAAAGTAATTATTTCTTATTCACGTGTCCTTAAAGCGCCTGCAGTTGGGGAATGAATGGCAGCTCATGGTACGAACTTCACATGATAGTACCAACCAGCTGCACAGCATGTTCCTGCTAGGCCATGCAGAGAAGCCCTCCCGCCGCTATTAGATTCACGTCTCATTCGTTCATTTTTGCACTCAAAACGAAATACGTTGAAAAATTCAACAAATCAGAACGCCGCCAAAAAGCGAACTTCCAATGGCGTTACGTACAGGCCAGCAATGTACGCATTGCGTAGGGGCCCCGGCCCAGTTGAGAGCCCATCTAATCTGCAAACAACAGTCGTAAATCATACCGACTGCAGAGCAAGTCAGATGGTGCAATGGTTCAAGTTGTATCTTCCCCGCAGGTTGAATATGAAGCCTGATGCCTTCGTAGATGCTAAGGTCTCTAAAACCCATTAAAAACTATTTTCGGAGTACAATGTCAATTAAACGACCAAAGGCCCTAGGTTTGCTAAGTATCGAGTGTATGAGAGCAAATAAAATGGACTTAATTAAAACGAACCTGAGTAAATTAAACGTTGATTAAGGATTAAATAAACTATTGCAGACTTCATTATGCAAAGGAAAGCTGTCAAATTAACGTTATTTTAAACTACTAAAGTCATCTCTCGGGACGGAGAGCAACAATTTTGTTGGGAAATACTTAATCTTTTACATGCCACAGTCACTGTGAGCACGAGTACATAGATTTGACCGAATTAAAAAAAAAATTGTCACCTCAGAAACATGAATAAAATAACTTGAAAAAAATTGGCTCCTTAAATGTTTGTTGACAAATAATTTCTTTGGGGAGTAGGGGGGGGGGGGGCGTCCAACTGGTGGTATTGCGTAGAGGCCCAGCCTAATTTTGTTATGCCACATCGATGTGTTTTGAGTTTTCTAACTACGTAAGATCTGCATTACGGTATTCATTATTTTATAATCTTTCTGTTGTACAAGATTGTTTTTCAACGTTGCCATCTACTCGGCGTAACAAGTGAAAGCTTTTAGTACTACTTGGCTATGTGACTTGTCAGGGTACTATAGATTAGAAGTACAGATGGCAAGTGAGACCACAATTGTATTAACGTGAAAGATGAAGAAATTATGTACACAATTGAGTTCGGTAGATTACAATTAATCGTCTGAGCGAGAAATGCTATTGATACTTTAATTTATTTTCTGCATTCTCCTTTCCGTCTTACACAGTAATTCGTGAATATGAGAATAAAACTCATAACACCAAAGTAAGCGAACGAATCAGACAAAAATTGCAAGCATTATTGTGTCCCAAACAGACAACACAGTCTTTTTAATTACTTTATGGAGTTTTGTCGTGCTCCCAGCTGAAGCCATGGAACCAGAAGACGAGAGGATCACTTTTAAAAGGTAATTTCAATCGGAAATTCCCAGGATCGTTTACATGCTGCAATCAATATGAGCAAGAGGCATCAAAGGGCCCTTCTTTTTAAATGCCGTAGGAATGAGTCTAAGACTGCATAAATTTGATTTGTACTTCAAATTTGATCCTCCCACCCCACCTCACACTTTGCACTGTATGGGCCTCTTGTAATCATTTCCGGGCAGACCCAGACCAACCTGATCCACCCATGATAAGCGCACAACGTTACAATTTATATGGGA
>JAHWFP010138202.1:0-11609 GCA_023313725.1 Lithobius niger | reverse complement strand
GTGTTCCTTCTAGGTTTTGACTTTTAGACCCTTACTCTAAACATTTAGCGTTCCGTTTTTGTTTATTAATTCGTGTTACTTTTAGAATTGCAGCTAAACTGTAAAACACAGAGACCCAAGGCTGACTCTTACTAACACTGGCTATCGCCAGTGCTAACAATAGAAGCAAATCCTTTAATGTTCAGTCTTGCAGCTGGTGTTTGCTAATTAGCATTGTTGCATAATAACAATGTTTAAAACAATGTAAAACAATCAATCTGGTCGTTTACAGCTCCATTACCCCTGAATCACTTGACCAATTAGAAAATGCCTTATGGAAAGGGCACATCTACAGAGCAATACCTGTAAAATGAGCTAAGAACCGGCTTCATGTGACAAATGGTTTGACCTGTAGAGAGGACAGACGAAAGGTACATCCGCAGAACAGACCAAGAACAAGACCAAGAACAAGACCAAGAACAAGACCAAGAACAAGACCAAGAACAAAAACAAGAAGTTGTCTATTTGGCCCCTCTCTGTACCTCGGGTTTGGCTCGCCAGAATTTCACAATTTTTTGACTGCAGACAGGCCTTGACTAGTCAAGGCTAGATTCCAAATTTGGTTTTAAAATGTTTACTTTTGACGGAGTTATAAGCTCTCAAAGTTGAAAGTTTAACACAGAGATCCTAGTTCGACCCTTACTAACACTGGCTATCGCCAGTGTAATATAGTACCTAGCTAGTACAATTGTATAGTAGCTAGTACCTTTTTGCTGCGCATGTGCTACTGGATGGGCCTTGCTTAAAACGATTTACGGATATCTTCCCTCCCACCTCCGGCTTTTTCCCAGAGACATTTTCTTCTTCAGGGGCGGATATTCCCCCCTCCCGCGGACATTTCCGCCTCCCCCCCCCCCAGGAAATATTGTAACCTGGGATAAAAAAAAACCAAGCAAATTTCGTATGTTCTAGGGAACGTTACCGTAATGAATCGTACATAGTTTTAAAATGTTAGTATCAGGTGCAGTACGCAATCAAAATTATAGGTTTGCGATAAACGATAAATGTCCTAGACCCTCCCCAATAAGAACAGCTGGAAATTCTCTGTCGGAATATATGATGAATGAAACTTCGCTTGATGGACAGTTTTTTCTACCAGTGTGCTCAATACACGATAGGCCAGTTACCATTGGCATGGAATACATTTAATGAAAATAAACAAACTGCTTTGTATTTGTTTTAATTGCGGAATAAAGTGTCTGGGGAAAACAGTCCGGTAGGACAATGCCCGCTTCGTAAATGGATTGTTAAATCACAAGTGTCTGCAGCGGTACAGGAACCTGTTAGTAGAAAATACAACCTGTTTGAGATAGTTAGAGGTATGCGCCACATCGTCAAGGGTAATTTTAAATCCATTATTTTAAGCAATGGGTGTTTAAAATGTTAGTTTCAAAATAGTAATACTAAAATCAACAAACAGGTGGTCAGTCGTTGGAGAATAGTAATCCAGACTATCGATCACAGGCGTGGCACATGTCTACTGCTCATAAGTTTCAGTTTCGATTATGGGTTGACTGGCACCCCATAATCTGTCGTAGCAGCGCGTATTCCTTAGAATAAATAGCAACCCGCACCCCTAGTTTTCTATATCTCTTGCTTGTACCCAAAAGAAGCAGCATATTCACTGATTAATCTAGCAGTAGAACCCATCATGGAATTGAAGCTAAGCTTTACACATTAATGTCATATTTAACAATTCTGAACAAATAGTTTATAATATTCACCCTGCGATCTATTGTAATAATATTCATTTCCACTCTTAGCCTACTTCTCTTTGAATATTTCTATGCATTTACGTCCCTCTTGGCTTTTTAATTGTTACAGGGCAATGAACCATGTTAAACCATTTTATCACTTGTTACTTGTTCATGTTATTATTTCTGGAGCCTTTACATGTTACAACCGACATGAGCACGAACGCATTTTTGAAACTGAAAACATCGCAAGTTCGACAATTTGTCCACACCTTAATTTTCGGGAATAATGTTGCCTTTTATAGAAGGCACTAAAATAAAACACAAAACGCAATTAAAACCACAAAAATGACACGCAGAACAAACGGCAGAACTGACTACCTTACCTGACTCAGTTTCTTAGGATGTCATGACACACTGGACGCCATATTGGTGGAAGAGGTTGGTTACAAAATATTCAGGGGTGAGTTTTCATACGACTGTTTCCAACTTTGCATAACCGGTAACGAGTTGGTAAGATTCGTGGCCCTTGATGTGTTACACGCCAAAAAAATAGAATTCAACTTTTTTTCTTAATAAAGTATAATCTCCCATACGTACCAGTGTGTCTTAACATGTGCGAAGTTAGTCATTCTATCGATTGTTTTACTTGACATGCTTGTAGTTTTTAATTGGATTTTGTGTTTTATTTAAGCACCTTTGAAAGACCAACATTATTCCCGAAAATTGAGGCTCCAAAATAGTGAGGCGTGGACAACTTGTTGGGGTTGAGTTATTTTCTATTTATCTAGCCTCGTCGCATTTGCGGAGGCTCTTTTTGTTCCTGAATGCACATGGGTGGATTGAGACCAGGACGGCACATACGACAGTCGTGAGTAACATTCGGCAAACCTGAACCCTAATTGATTGAGAAGGAGTGAATTTAAAATTTAAGCGAATGTAACAAATCATTCACCTTGTGAACTAGCATAAAATGTAACTAGGATGGTTCATCTTATACTGCGATAGCCATGTATATATATGGATTGAAGTCCTCTTTCCAGCAAAACTAAAACTATTAATTTTTTCGTCCCTATTCAATATAATTCCACCAAACTTGGCCAGATAGTAGATAGGTATGAAAATTTCCTTGGACTTCATACTCACAGAGACCACTTTTTTAATTGGTTGCATTGTTTTAACCATTGTTTTACATTGTTATAATTAGGGAACTTTGCCACTCAGCAAACGCCAGTTTCATTCTTCGTGCATGTTATGTCTTTGTTACAAGGTTGACTGTTGACGGGTAAAATGAAAGAATACTGCTGATGTGTTGTACTAGTGTTTTGAGTGTTCAAGCGGGATTTCGTGGTGGTGCTTTCTGGTGGTGTTTCGTATGTTTTATCGGAGCTTACGGCTGTGGGCCAAGGCTCGTAATAAATGGTAGAAAGAATTCGTGTTTAAGCTAAACGGATATAGTTTTTAACCAAACTAAGTAACGTTGTTAACTTCGGCCTCGAAATTGGCAGCTAGAAACGATAGAATGTCGTATTTATTTCGCAGATTCAAGATTTAGCAGCTGAGATGAATTGTTTCGAAATGGGCTGCAACAATCGACTGCATGCATAAACCTTTGTAGCGTGACGCCATAGCTGTAAAAAAGGTACACGGATTACAAACAACACCGTCAAGTGTGCCGTAAAAAAAGGGTTATATAATTGAAGTTTCACTTTATTTGTTAAAATGTACACGGATAAAAATTGATAATTTTTAATTGAAATAATGAAATGTACAATTGAGAAAATTACATCTGTTTAAGTGCTGTTGTGCTATACTAATCATATATGTAAAACGTAAAGCACAACAGCACTTAAACGGATGTAATTTTCTCAATTGTACATTTGATTATTTTAATTAAAAATTATCAATTTTTATCCGTGTACATTTTAAGAAGTAAAGTGAAACTTCAATCATATAACCCTTTTTTTACGGCACACTTGACGGTTTTGTTTGTAATCAGATATATCAATGAGGTACACAAAACAAATACCTTTACACATTCCGAAACAGATATTTATAACTCACAACGACGACAGGTTATATAGTTAAAGCCTTTGCTTAGTTAATCATGTTTAATTTGCTTAGTTTGGCTGTGAACTCAATGCTGTTGTTGACAATCTTTTGTGTCCTATCGAGCTAATTGTCCCAATTAAGAAGAGTGCAGTTGCTGCTAAGTCCTCCTCTGCCTTCGTGTGCTCTGTTTATCTATTTGCTTCATTCAGTATCTTTATTTCCTGTCGTTCTTGTCTTTGTTGTGCCTTTACCAATACTGGCGAAGGAAGACACTGATGTTGTTCCATAGTGATTCACCGGCAGCAACCTTGTGAGTTAATCTGTTTGTGTGGTCTCTCCTGCGTTTATTCAGTCTGTTCGAACCAAGCAACTGTGCCGCGCCGATACTGGTAAAGCTTAATATGCTGTACGCAACTTGGGCCAATAAACTAAGCCTAGCATTCCTGACTGTACTATGCATCCGGGGGCCAATCAACAGTTTATCCAACAAATATTGTACGAAAAGACCAATCATTCACTGTACAGGCCATTGTTGGTGAACTGATTTCGCTGAAGTTCACCACTTTATTTATACTAGTACTTCCTATAGTAATTTTCTATGCATCGACGAACCAAAGGAAAGATAGGACTACTACTACCGCACATTACGAGTGAATTTACAGGGTGTCAAGTGACATCAGTTGAATGAAACGTAAGTGCATAAAGGTGATTTACTGTACTCGTCATTCTAGTATATAATTTTTGTTGATGGCTTATTTCCAATTTTCCTTTACGCGTTTTATGTTATTTATTTAATTAGGTAGTTCGATTCCCTGACAATTCATATAACTTGGGAATTGTATGGCAACGGCCGTTTACACTATGGACCCAGCCGTTTACATTATGGACCCACGCTCTCAAGCAAAAACCTAGCCATCTGACGATCTTGAACGAACATGTCAAGGTCAGCCAAAATCCCGTGTGCAAACGACCCCCAATGACTCTCTACCATGTTCCATTTCGTATGGAATTGTATGACGAAATCCTGTATATGGTTAGGCCCTTTATAAAATTAGTCTCCTTGTTTTACAGTAATTTTATTGTTTTATGAACCGAATTGTTTTGTAGGCATGTGGCGTGTAACGTAGTCATAGCCTTTTAGAAACTTCGAGATGTATAATTATATTACTACATTTAAAAAGATCTTATTCTGTGAAGTACAAGAAGATTTGTAGTAGAATGCTTCCGATTAGGGTGCTCCAAAAAAAACTTTTTTTTCAAAAAACATTTCTCCCTGCCCATTTTCCCATTTCACTTGTCAATGTGAGTTGCCACAAAAAAGTTCAGTTCATTTGAGGCATTCTAAGCCTTGCTTCCAGGTTTTGAGTGTTAATACAGGCAAAGTCCATATACAATGTAGTACACGTATGCAATATAACATATACGTGAAGTTATATGAACTATATTTAAAGCTGTGATAAAATTCATTGATTTAAACCTTTTCTGTTTTCAGTCTAGTGTCTGACTGCTAAATAGTATCACCTGCCACCACTTCACCAACAAATTAAGGCAAAAACAGCAGAAACCCGTGTCCTACGTCATAAAACTTAAGTGTGGTACTTAGGAACATGATTGAAGAACTCCCTATACTTTTCGAATACCAACCCCAGAAGATGTGCTGAAATATTTTTTAACCTGAAAGATGCCCAATGAAACATGAAAAGTTTCGTAAATTTAATGGCGCAATAGCAGAGAAAGTTCTTGTGGATGTGCGAAAACAATCGGAAAAGGCTGGGATTGAAACTCGGCACAAGGATAAGATGAAAGCAAAACTCCTAGATCTCTATGGTCCCTGCCGCCTTTTCCAAAAAAGCAAAGGGAAAGATTCAAATGAGCAGAAGGAACAATCATTCATTGAAGAAATGATTAAATATTTCTTTATTGCATTTCAAAATGTTCAGTGGAAGAATGAGTCCGCCAGGTTTTCCGTGATTCTTCTATATTTTTCTGAGTAATTTCAAACTGTACCAATGCAGCCTTTTCACTACTTTGTTGCTATAAATTTTATCTTCTGTGCCCATTAAGACTTTTGTTCCTTCCTTCAAAGCTTGAAGAAATCTCACATATTCATTCCTGTCGGTCTGTGACGAAACCTGACTCAATCTTCCGCTGAGCATTTTGAATTGCAATAAAGAAATATGTAGTCATATCTTCAATGAATGATTGTTCCTTCTGCTCATTTGACTCTTTCTCTTTGCTTTTTTGGACAAGACGACAGGGACCATAGAGATCTAGGAGTTTTGCTTTAACCTTATCCTTGTGCCGAGTTTCAATCCCAGCCTTCTCCTATTGTTTTTGCACATCCACAAGAACTTTCTTTGTTACTGCACCATTAAAGTTAAGAAATTCTTCATGTTTTATTGGGTCATCTTTCAGGTAGAAAAAATATCTCAGTACATCTACCTGGATTGGTATTCAAAAAGTAGGGAGTTTTTCAACCTTGTTCCTAAGTAGCCACACTTAAGTTTTCTGACGTAGGACACGGGTTTCTGCTGTTTTTGCCTTAATTTATTGGACAGGTGATACTATTTAGCAGTCAGACACTAGACTGAAAAAAAAGAAAAGGCTTAAATCAATGAATTTTATCGCAGCTTTAAATATAGCTAATATACCTTCTCATATATGTTATATTGTATACGTCTATTACGTTGTATATGGACTTTACCTGTATTAACACTCAAAACCTGGGGGCAAGGCTTAGAATCGTCAAATGAACTGAAATTTGTTGTGGCAACTCACATTGACAAGTGAAATGGGAAAATGGCCAGGGAGAAAGGTTTTTTGAAAAAAAAAAGTTTTTTTGGAGCACCCTACTTACGATACTTCCACACTCAGCGTAGCAATGGGTACACATACGCTATTTTTTCCCGAAAAATGGCCGACTTACAATTCCTACGTGATTTATGGCGTGAGTGGTGCGTCTGATCAAAAGGGTTCACACTATCGTAAGAGTGTGACGTCAGAGCAATAAGGTTTAAGACTTGTCAAGCCCTTCACAGTGACTAAAGTGTATAATTAAATCTGAAATCGGGAGTTTTGTCTGTTTATTTCATTAAACATATTTATTTTTTTATATTCGTATTGTGTGTGGCTACAAGCAAGAGCACTCTTAAACGAACGGTACTCTCAAAGAAGGGTCTCGTAATCTCAATAAGGGTGTGAAATGTAGGCAACATCACTGACAAGTAGACAACGATCGTTTTAAGTTATTATAAAAGAACGCTTGTAAATCTTAAAATCAATACAAACATCAAACTCAAAACCATGCACCCAAAACCAAAACTGGTCTAAAAAGCCGCCAAGTTTCCAAAAAGGATCGGCCTTTGAAGTAGTGATATCATTTAACCAGGGAAAGGCCGCCAAGGTTAATCCTATTAGCCAACTTATCGCACCGAATAATGCATTCGCTAAGGAAAATCTACACTCTTTTCCCAAACGGCCCGTCTGATTTTCTCGTTCTTCTTAACTTTCATGCTGGATCGGTGTTAGTGGCTCACTCCCCTTCCGATTCCATCCCTGCGTACTTGCAGGGTAAATTGACTTTTATTATTATTATTATTATTACATGCGACGTTAAATTAAAACTTGAAGATTGCTACCGCGAGTAGCAATCTTATAGTTTTCGTTTAACTTTCGAACTATTAGTCGGTGTGATTAAGTTGGCTAATAGGCTTAACCTTGGCGGCCTTTCCCTGGTTGAATGATATCACTACCTTCAAAGGTCGATCCCTTTTGGAAACTTGGCGGCTTTTTACAGAAGTTTTGGTTTTGGGTGGATTTTAGTTACGCAGGACATATGGGATATACGTAGAAGGAACATTAGATAGTCACATTAATACGCCTAAAACAGTCAAGCATTGGGAATCTTTGTATTTCCTTCATCTAAACGTTTGAAGGATAGTTATGGGTAAAGATGATCAACCCATTATTATTTATGCACATTTGTTATCTATAAAATTAATCTAGTCTGTTGCAATTTACGCCAGCAAAGCCAAGGTACAGCTGAAGTGCTACAATGCCCGAGACCGAACAAATGAAGCTGAAGAGCTACAGATGTAGAGGGATTGGGATTTAGGGTCTACGCTGTTTGACAGAAGGTCATTGGTATCAACCTCAGCCACAATGCAGTGATCCGGGTGGCCAATGCACTATACATTACAGAGATGTTAAATAAACTCAAAATCTATATCATATTATATGCACCTCATGCAAAAGTTTTAAAAAAAACGCAGAAAGGAGGATAGACTGATCGCTCAATTGACATGTTGTCTCACGGAAGATGGAATGGTGACGAACACCATCAAGATGGCGACAATCTACTAGCACATGATGGACCGAAAGTGGCAAGCTACATTTATTACAGTTAGGGGGGGATATGCCCATTCAAAAGGAAGCAATGTGTAAGGTTGGTGTGACCAGTCTGTATGAGCTAACGTCATCTCTTCTCAGCACCTGCAGCGAACAAGCCAATTACCATACCTGGACTGTGTCATTAATAACACGCAACTTATTGCCGTGTTGTTTATCAAACGATTATGCCAAACACCATACAACCTCAAACGTAGCATTGGAAATGCATCCGAGGTGAACTAGGCTTTCGCGAGGTCTAGAAAGGAGGTGCCTCATCATCAAGCTCATTTCCACCATCACAACATGGCGTATCAAAGGCCATCTCAAGGCAGAACTAGGACCTATCATAGAATTCACTCTTCCCCACCCCACGAATGGAAACCTGCAAGTCTTTTTCAAAAGTCATGGGCAAAGTAGGACTGGATTGCACAGCACATACGCGCTCAAGATACTGATTGGCTAGCTGCTGCCAGTGATTTGCCAAAGATGGCTCCGAATCTTCAGCATAGTTGCCGCCAACTGGAGGTGTCCATAACTACCCTTTAGCCAAATGCAGGCCAATGTGGCGTACAGGGTTTAACATCTAGAGAATCGAGTCACTAGGCAAACCATAATCCATGCAAGCATAATCAAGCTTGCTGCGAACAACGGATCGGGAGAGGCACAGCATAACAGTATGAACGGCACCTCATGACGCGCCTGGCAGAATCCATGTGATAACAAGTGCCCACAAGTGCCCATAGGTCCTATCTTTAAGTTGGTGCTAGTGTGAAATCCATAATAACCTAGAATCAAACACCCGACTCAGGAAACGTGCCTGCAGGACCACGGCAATTTCTGCCTCCCAAGTAGAAGCAAGAATCTGGGTGCAGTGTCTGTTGACTGTAAAAGTAGATAGACGCTATTTGGGCCAGAGAAAACCGGAAACCCTTACTGGCTGCCCATTTCTGGACCCTGTTAATTGCCAGTGGCAGCTGCCACTACTGCTTTTAGGTCTGCATTACAGCTGCCCAAAAGTGAAGGCTGAAGTCATCAACAATCAATGACTGGGTAACAGTGGCTTGCTAGGCAATGTGGTTGATCCCAACGGCAAAGAGAATGATACTCAGAACATATCCCTGATGCACATCATTCTCCAAATAACACAAAGAATTGTCTTGACATGCATGCAAAAAGAACAGCCCGAGCGGAGAGTTGAAATGAATAGTGGCGTCCATCCCCTGTGCAGGTTACGGAGTACCCCGTTGCACCAGGTTGTGTCATAAACCTTCTCCAATTTAAAGACAATTAGAACCAAATGTTATCACATTCGAAAATCCTCCCTCATGTCCGATTCAAAGAGCATCTAAATAACCAATAGTTGACCGAAGATGTCGAAAGCCACACTGGGATGCGAATAATAACCCTTTGACTACAGCACCAGACCAACCATTCCATAAGTTCAAAGTCGAAGCTTGTCAGATACGTTGGGCGATAACTGGAACATGAAGTCGGTTCTTTTCCTGGTTTCACAAACGGGATTACCACTGTCATGTTTCATTCAGATGGAATAAAGCACTTTGCCCACACATGGTTGAACATCTCCAGCAAGAACTGAAGGGAGGCCAGAGACACACACTTGAACAGCCGGCAGTGGATATCATCAGAAGTAGAGATAGAAGGTGAAAGACTTTTTATTTTAGGGTACATTCTATTAAAAGAGGTACACAATGTAAAATTCTCGTTCCATACCATTGTTCTTTGTTAAACACAAAATAAAAATATAATGAAGACCTGAAAGAATCACAGATCCGAGAAACACATGAATAAAAATTGCAACAAAGTTGTCTAATGTTTTTTTGTTTTTTTTTTGGCCTTAAGACTGTAACCTACTCAGCAATCAAAATAATAATATAAAAGTTTTCGTCTGTTTTGATTAGACAACACAGTCGGTTAGTTTTTTGCCCATTAACTATCATCTTCGTATTTTTGTTTTGCAAAGAAAAACAGATTTAAATAAAGTGTTGTAGGACTGAAAAAACTTGCTAAAATTTTCTTTTTTGAAAAAAAAACTTCTATGTTCAGAAGATAATTAGCCTTGCCTTGTTACATTTGCCTTGGAAAATTTCTAATTACCTCACAAAAATTGCGAGAACGATATTCTTTAACTCAACCTTTTTTTCTCTTCGTTTCGCTTTCAAGATTATTTCCTCGAAGCGAAGGTGAAGACAGAATTTCGCGAATCTAATTTAAATATAATGAACGCTGATGCCTCTCCCATACGTCATGCCGAGTGCTCCACACATCGTCACTAATGGCTTCTACATGAGTTGGAGTTTAATTTGCTATCGATTGGTGCACAACCCTTGATTTTAAATGTCGTGGAGAGCTTTTCTTTCCCATCCAACTATCTTACGCTGTCTCATGAAAGTCGGAATGATTTTGAGTTCCCAAGTGTCGGGTGGCTTCTTTGCCTAGCCAGGCTAGGATGGTTGAACGGGTGTAGCATTCTTTTTCGCTTTACAGCAGGTCGAAAGCTTCGTCTTCCTGCCCAGATAACCATTGCTTTTAGTGATCAATAAATAAATACAGTTTGTACCTTGTCCTTAGCCTCCTGTAAAATGTTGTAACAATGAGATGTTACCCCTGTTTATAAGTGCTTACGAATTTCGTTGTTTCATTTCGTTGTTTCATCGCAAATTTCCTCTTTATACGTGTTACGTTAATTTGAAGCGAATCAACTAGCGCCACAATCCACACCTGACTCCAATGGGTCAAAGTCAGAAGTCTAGTCACCCCGCCGGCCATCCCTTAGTCCTCTTCGCTGAGTGTCTTGGGTGACCGGAATGTTTAGTTTGAACTAATCAGAGTGCTCCAAGCAAGCACTTCCCGCCCGCATAGCCCAGCATGGAATAATGGAATAGGACTTCGGTTCTGTTTTGTTGGTGTTGGGAACCCGAGGCCAGGAGCATTCGTACTGCGAAGCTAGAGGTATAATTCTTCACCCGTCACAAGATAAACTCCTGCGAAAGCATTTGCCAAGTATGTTTTCCTAAATAAAACTCTAGTAGCAATAAAGTCTTAATACTTACCTGTTTTTCATCTCTCTTGTTTCTGAAGCAATGTTGTTAACCAGAAAATAACATAGGAAGGAGCGCAAAATAACCGGGCAATGTTGACTGAAGAGCTGCATAACCAAATTCCGGGAAAAAGTGAGGTGCTGCCCGCTGAGAGTGTGACGAACGAAAATTAGAGGTTCGAAGGCGATCCCTCCCAAGTTCCAACCATAAATGTGATTGTGTGCATGATGGGGTGACTGTTTCCTACTGCTTCCATCAGGCCTTTCTGTGTTTTGGCAGAGCTTTTGGCACTAGATCTGGTTGTTGAATGGATCCTTATTATATGAAGGCAAACCAAGCAGTGCTACATAAAAATACAAACAACGTTTCGAAAATT
>JAHWFP010138201.1:19276-40876 GCA_023313725.1 Lithobius niger | reverse complement strand
TTTTTTTTTGTGTGGCTTCTTTATCCTTGACGTTTTTTCAGACGGCCTTTTTCTTCTGTAGCTTCCAATATTAATTTCTTTGCCTTGCGTAAAGTGAATTTGATTTCAACGAACGCAAGCCCCTCCCCCTTTTATATATATATATGTATATGACTATATGTGTATTGGAGTGGGGATTGCCCACCCCCCCCCCCCCGCCCCCCCCCCCCCCCTCGGTGATTCCGCCGCTGGTTCAGTCAATAGTTAAAGGTAAAAGGAAAACTAAGCCCTACGTGTCCGGAATTTTCGTTTGCAGCTTGCATTTTGTCGGTGAATATTAGTTACCGAAGTAACGTCATTAAAGCGAAAACCATCACTATTTTCTCACACGCACGACGGACTAGAGTGCATTACGGCAATGTTTAAACGGCACCAAGCCTTATCTTATCCAGACTAAATCATTAAAGATCAGTCTGGAAATCGTCCTCCCTTAAACCATCTTTACCCACGTGCGAGAAATGGACATGTTGTCCAAGAGTGTTTAACAGCTAAAACGGACTTCATGTCGTAATTATTCATAGTCACAGTGTATCATTCACACAACCAGCGACAAGAAATATGCATATTCGTATTTTCTGAAAGCAATATCTTAATACAATTGAACTTTCGCACCCATTCACTCCCTGAAGGAAGTAATCCATAAAGGAGTGTAGCAGAGAAGCCAGCATTTTTCTGTCTAAATTTCATTGTCCAATACTGTACAATTTTATTGACTTCAATTTTTTTCTTTTTTTGAAGACAGTTTGTCGAAAAGCAAAAGACGAGAGCTTATATCGTTATTCTGCTAAAATTGTTATTCAACCGAATGCAGAATACGTGAATTTTCGGCCGAATACTTAAGAAATATTTCCTGTAGACCTATCTCTACGAGTATGCTGAATGCAATGTTAATTACATATTAACGTTAATAGATGCTAACAGACAAGGCAAACATATGCAAAATTGAAAGGCTATTGTTACAATACCGTATATTTATTTTTCCTGCAGGACTACGTGGTGCAATTGCTTATGCCCTTGCTTTGCATCTTGAGTTTGAAGAAGAAAAGCGTCACGTTTTGGTGACAACCACTTTGTGCATAGTGTTGTTTACACTGGTCGCTTTAGGTGGTTCAACTACTGGATTAGTGAAGGTAAACCCAACTGGTGGGATGCAATGTGGAGGGGCGAGGGATGATCGTTTAACTGGAAAATCGTATAATTGGAAGAACGTATACCGTACAACAGTATAACGGAAAGTTGTCTAACAGGAAATTCGTATAATGGAAAATCGTCTAACTGGAAATTCGTATAATGGAAAATCGTCTAACAGGAAATTCGTATAATGGAAAATCACCTAACTGTAAATTCGTATAATGGAAAATCATCTAACAGGAAATTTGTGTAATGGAAAATTGTATAGTGTCCCTGCTGCGCTCGCTGCGGCTATACACATAACATCAGAAACCGCAGTGAGACGTTTATCCATTATACGATTATCCATTATACGATATTACGTTTAGATGATTTTCCAGATTTTTTTATTTATGCAGATATTAGACAATTATCCCATTAGACGATTTTCCAGTTAGACGTTCGTCCGACGCCCCATCGTGGATTCTTGTAATTCTCTTTAGTTTTGTGCATACTCATTTTTGTTCGGCTGTACGGCTTCACTTCCTATTACTCTATTCCTAATCTGTCCAACCTAAGTCTTGGCGATATTGATTCAACTCAATCAGTACGGGTTGATTTATTAAAAATTGAATCTGATTGTAACACTAAAACAAACGCGCAGAACCTCACAACACGGAAATTAGTCCACAATTTCCACAAATTTTTGACAATTTGTGTGGGGAGTAGAATGTAACACATGTCCCGTTTCCAGAAATTTTTGGAAATTGTGGACTAATTTCCTTGTTGTGAGATTGTGCAGGTTTGTTTTACTGATACCATTTTCTGAACCCTCGCAGTATGATGTATTAACATATTTTTAAAATTGGATCTGATTCCTTATTTTGATTTATCTCCTATGGCTTTACCTTGTTGATCAGTCTTGCGATTTGTTTTGTTATATTGTGTTGTTAAAAAAAAGTGCAGTTCAAATAAATCTTAACCACACGAGTTGCCAGGAGGCACCAACTATGTGAGCTGTGTAGATAGCCAACATCCATTACTGCCAGACTGTTAGATTAAACTTTTATGGAACAGGGTTCATAAATTGAACCCTGCATTGTCTATGTCTGCATTTACTTTTTTAAAACCATGCAAAGTGTGCAGGGACGTGGAGTTTCCTTAAACATCTGTGGGTTTCAGGCCAGGATTTATAGGGGGCAAACGGGGCAATTGCTAGGACTGTGCGAAAATCGAAACTTTCGATTTTATGACGTCGAAATCTAATCGAATCCGTCCAAATCGAAATCGAAAAATTCATTTATCGTGGAGTAACGAGATTAGCAATGATTAACAAAATTCCCATCTAGCAACAAGATATCCATGGAGTTACAAGGTGACTTATTTTTTATTTTGTGAAATTTTTTCAATAATTACACTTAAATAAAGTTGGAATAAAAATTGGAATCAAGTAACATTAACTTAGTGAAAAATTTGTAATGACTTCGTTTTATGTGGCAACTATGTGGTGCTAAGAAAGACGAAAAGTTAAAGGCTCAACAAGAGTTGAATAAATACAAATGCAAACCTATTTACGTTGCCTTTTGGACTTGTATTTCCGACTGCCTGAGCGGGGGCACGTGTTAAATGCTGCCTATAGACTTTTCCTTTTGGCCATGTCAGTATGGCTCAGCGGTAGGACCTCGGCCTTTGGTTTCAAAGTTTGTGGGTTCGATTCCCTGCTCTGGCAGTCTGACATACAAGTCCAAAAGGCAATGTAAATAGGTTTGCATCTGTATGTATGGTACTATGTTAACCATTGCTAAAATAGTGTAGCCATTGCCCAAAATATGCCCTAAAATTACAATAGTAAGATTTCGTTTTAGACCCAGTGTAAGTTAACAATCAACTAGGAGAAATATTGGCCAAACTTGCACAATGTATGGAGTTAATTTGATTAAATAAAATCTAAGGATGATGCTAAGCTTGATTTCTATCTTTGTGTTAATATCAAAATGTAGTTTTGCATAATAAATGAACACACAATTCAAAGTTTCAGTTTACAAGTATTGGAGTAACATTAGTTTACAGGAATGTAATCACTGAATAATTTTTTCAAAGGCTAGCCCTTATACATACAAAGTGAAAAACAAAATAGTTAAAATTGATAAAGAAAAAAAATAAATTTCGAAATCTAATAAAAATCGAAATCGAGGTATTCTTCCCCGAAATCGAATTGAACTCAAAATATTAAAACAGTGCAACAGCCGCCCCACCCTCCCCCCGCACAAATACACTAAATATAATATTTAAAACAGTCTCACCTGAAAATACGCAAAACGAAATGGTATCAAAGTAATAATGTATAACTGCAGATTTTTCAGCAGCCTATTACTGCCACCTTCTTCAGGCCTGGACCTAGAGTCAACAAGCAAACACACTAGTAACCGAACATGCCTAACATTCGCTTCACCTGGGTATTTAATTGCACGATTTAGACTACAGTAACTTTCCGATAGCTATAGTTGATCATAAATAAAGGAGTCGTGTGCAACAAATGTGGGCAACATTCCTGGCTTGAAACCGTATCTTTTTACATGGTTTTAACTAACTGAAGCTTTAAGTGAAACCATTTCGTAACAGTTTAATGCAGCAGATTATCTATTTACAGTTTCTGCAATCAAAGGAACGGAAAAGAAGGCGAAAACGCAGCTCGTCAAGCAGAGAAATATCACTTAGCAAAACAAAAGGCATGGTAAGTTTTTCTTAATTTATCTCCTTAAAGTATTGATTTAAGGCCACACAAACAAAAATAAATATTTAACAACCACAAAACCAAAATGGTTTTGCAAGCTAAAAAGCAGAAACTACTCAGAAGCTTGATTTCAAGTAATAAATGTTTCTCGGGTACCGCCACATCCTGTAAAATGGCCGTCATTTTGGCATTTTTGTCCGTTTTCTAGAATGACGATTTGGGACTGCTCCCATTTACCATCTATAATGGTGTATGTGTAAGATGCATAACTTGCATTCTAAAATTGCTTTGTGTGAAAAAGTGCACAACTCTTTATGTTTTCGTAGGAGATTATGACCTTGTATTGAGAAAGCATAAAGAATGCTTTTTGTGCTTGAAAAAGAATACCCTCATCCCACATCACCATTTCCAGTAAATAACAAATAAAAATGAAATTTACTTGTCTCATTTACTTTTGGGAATTATTTGCCTGAGAAAAGTATTTTTTTGTATTTGCACCATTAATGTAAGCATTTGGGCTTGGACTATTACTTCGGTAACGTTTGGTAAGTTTAAGGTAATAATAATTGTATAATTGTAGGGTCATGCAGTTGATACGGAGCACTTATCAGAATTGACCGAAGAAGAGTACGAAGTGAGTTTTGCCCAAGGAAATCTGAAAGGATTTCTCAAATACGACGTCAAATACTTCATTCCATTTTTCACTCGAAGATTCACTCAACAGGTAACAACACAATTCTAATTAGGGCAAAAATTTTTTTTTTAAATGTGGTTTTAACTTTCAGGTTTGTGTCTCGTTCAAAACTGACAGGGTGTCAAGCTTTTTTTTTTTATTTATTGCTCCCTAATTGATTTACATTAAAGAAACTGTAAATTATTGTTATTAGAGCAGAAGATAATAGGAAAACTGAGCAAATGTTTGGACAAAGTGACAAGATTATTGGCAAAAGAGCAAGCACCTTGTTTTACAGTTTATTATCAAAATCTACCGTTGCTGGTGGGTTACCAAAATTTTTCAGTATTTCTGCAGATGCCATTAAAAAAATAAAAACTTGTGAGTCAAGACAAAACCTTCTTAAATTTTTCTTTGTGCTTTAAAGCAAACTCGTATTTTTAAGCTGAACACAAAAAGCAGGTGTTATTCGCAGCAATTTCTGCTGCGAACCAGACAAAATTCTGCGAACATGAAAATGACAACAAACCCTACAGTAAACTTGAAAGACTAAAGTTACACTTTTGCAACTTGTCCATTGGTTTTTACCCTATTACTTCTGAACAGTTTATGGTAGCCATTTGAAACTTGGTGAAGAAACGCTTCGAATGGTATACTGGAATGTCCAAATCGGCTGAAAATTTGTGAAGTTAATGAAAAATCATGCCTGAGGGTCCGGCTACAGATCTGGGATTAGATTCAGATTTGGTCGATCCCTACAGAAAATTCTGTATAGTTTTAAACATCCTGCCTTCCATCGACTTATTAGTACCACCACGGGTGGATAGGTACCACAAACTTTTAACAATAAAATGGTGTTTAACACCAAGCAAAATTTCCTTGTTTTAGCAGCATTTTGGTGCGTATTTCTGCAATCAGAAGATTTCAACTAGCTCTCAACTCCAATAACATTTTCATAAAGTTGCTTCTTTTTGCCGTGGAAAACATCTTAACCTGTTAATTTTAGCATTACATTGACCCTCAATGTCGTTTCCCTGGAGGTTTTTTGACGGCATGTAGCCGCCTGCTTGCAAGCCAACACTGCGCCTGCATGGCGCAACCCTCCTCTATAAAAGCGAGGCCGCGAATACTTTCATCGTTCATTTTCCTGAGTTTCCTCCAGAGGTTGCCACGCGTGATCTCGCTTCTCATTTCCCGGCTTTCTTTTTGGAATTTGGATTTTCGTTTTATCCGAAAATCCTCACCTTTATTTTAACTTATCGTGAGATACATGTTCATTCAATGTCCACAGTTTAACCGAGTTTCGCGCTACCAGCAGTCTGCCAACAGGCACTATCGCTTGAGCGATCCCAGCATACTGTTCGTCACTTTTTTCGTCACTTTTTTCATGGGCAGGCACGCGTGCAGTCGTGCCTCTTGATTGCTAAAAAATTCGTTTATATTTGTGTCTTTGTGCAAGGCCGTTATTTCGTAGGATGGGTAAAACAGTGTTCTACGGCATTTGCAAACGTCGGATCACCCCTGGATATCGACATCCTGACTGCAGAAGATGCCGTGATTGTGATTTTACCGAGAATCCGTGTGAAATCTGTCGTTCGCACACGGTGGACGAAATCAAGGGATTTCGCCGTTCTTGGAGGAAGTCGGCCTAGACGGAAGCTCGCAGACGGAGGATAATTGAAGAAGAGGGCAAATCTGGCCCCCTCGACAAAAGATTATTGCGGGAAGGATTAGACGAAGACGACTTCTTACCCGCTAAGAGTTATGAATCGAAAATTCAGCGGCAGCGGTTCGGCCGCTTCGACCCCGTTTATCACATCGTCGGCGGATCGGACGCCCAATCAGTTTCCACTTTAGATGCTATCAAAGAAATGCAGAACATGATGAAATCCATGTTCAAAGGGATGACTGAACGCATTGCTGGATCTGAGTCCCTTATTGGTTCCAACATCGAAGATAAATTTGAAGCAAGACTTGCGCCATTGGAACGGCTCCTCGTGAAGGACCCCAGTCGCCTTCAGCCATCGGCACCGGGCGGCGATGTGATCGCTGCTGCCTGCGTGCCCGGGAGTAGGGCGCGTGAGTCGCCGGCGCTTGACGCCGTCACGCCATCGGCTTTTCTGTCAGGACTGTAGGATTTTTGGGGAAGTCTGCTCCCACTCCCCTTTCCGCAACTGGAAGATGAATTTTTTGCACCACTTAGGAAAGTAGCCTATGCTGCAGCCAGCGAATCCCAGGCATCAGGCTTCAAGAATACCAGAGGGTTTCCAGCTTCGTCGGAGGAAGTCTGCAAACACAGGGCACCTCTCCTCGAACAGATGGGACAACGGCAATCAGGGTCGCAGGAGGACTAGTCACCCAGGGATCGGCAGTTGCCAAGAGCATGCCAGTCGCCAGGTGTTCGGCAGTTGCCAACGAGACATCAACCACCGGCTGAATGTCAGTCGCCAGGTGATCATCAGACCCCTAGGGTGCATCAGTCGCCGAGGGGCCGCCAGTCGCTGAGAGACCACCAGTCGCCCGGGGTCTGTCAGTCTTCAAGAGGGCGTCAGTCTCCCAGAAGACGTCAGTCTCCAAGAGGTCGCCAGTCTTCAAAGGACCGTCAGTCGCCAAGAGGGCGTTAGCGGGCTAGTGGGCGATAGTCACCAAGAGACCGTCAGTCGCCAATGGACCGTACGTCACCAAGGGGACATTGGTCATCGAGGGATCGCCAGTTGACAAGGGACCAGCAGTCGTCAGCTGACCGAAATTCGAAGACCAGCCGTCAGTCACGGCTGGACAACGTGACAGGACAACAGTCCCAGATCAGTCAAGGAGTGGGGGACCAGCCAGCCGGTGGCAACCAATCTTCAGAACGAAAGAGTAGATCGCCTTCGTCAAGAAACAAGGATGGCCACCAGGACAGGCCGGATCCCCGACAGGGGCACCGAGGGTCACGAAATCGTTCTCGGAGCTCACCAAAAAGGAGGAAATGCACCTTGCCACGGTTCCTTCATCCAAGTCTAGATCAGAGAGGAGATCCAGATCAGGCGACAGGAGAGAGAGGAGAAAGTCGGAGGAAACTCACTCGAAACATTCATCCAAGCGGTCAAGGAGCCCATCGATTGAGCGTCATCTTCTAATCGATTAGGAACCGAAGATGCGGCATACCTTTAAAAAAAGGAAGCTTTCGAAAGCATTGTGAAATGAGTCCATTTCTATCTTCCCTCGTCGTTCTGCCAGTCGAGGCCAGATCTCTCACCCAGAAACCCAGACGAGCCCCCCCCCCCCACCCACCCCACTGCATCTTTCGCCAAAATGGAGGACATTCATCACCCTGTTAGCCTTCTACCGCAATCAGCGATGCTTCACCGTTCTCTCCTTGAAGCTGGAGGTCTTCTGAGAGTGGGGTGCAAATCCATCGTCACTGGTAAAGAACTCCTGCGGCATGACTCCAGTAAACAGGATTTCTTTTTCGGCACGTCAAACTTTGGCCGCTGAACTCATCGGCACCTAAACCAAGGACTACTGCACCTTCAAGGAAGCTGAATATCTTCACGAGTCTGCATCCATGGAGTACGACTCCTGCCTCCCAAAGCCAGCGATGATTCGTATTCCACTCAAGCTATTCGAAGCGGAGGAATAACTATTACGCATAGGGGTTAGAGCAGCGTCTCGCGCTGAATTTGTTGCCTCAGCGGCGTTGGCGGCGCTACAGTCCTTTATCAGGACCCCTGTCGACAGCCAGGAACAAGAGATCGTCCGGAACTGCGCAGACCTTCTAAAACAGGCAATCTCCTTTCAGAAGGAGACCATCGACTGGGGAGTACGATCAACGGCGAACTCAGTCCTGCAAAGACGGGACGCCTACATCAGCGGAGCACCATCGATTGTGAATGAAACAGCAGGCAAGCTTAGGCTATTACCGTTTCCTAAGTCCGGCAGGTTGTTCAATGGGGAACTCCTTTCGATCGCCCTGGACCTGAGAGGAAAGGTGAAACACCCCCTAAGAAGGAACACTCTCAGAAGTACAAGCGACGGTTTTCATACAAGAACTTCAACCAGGAGCCCTTTCGTGACCCCCAACCAACATCGGGACCCAGAAAACAGAGGGGCCTCTCCAACCAGGGTAACGGGCAGAGGAGGCAGCGGCGGCGGGCATTTTAAGGATCAGATCCAGACCAAATCATCAACTGGATCCCAAAGCAAAGGAAGAGGGTCGGGAAGTTGGGGTGTACAACTATGACATATCGAGGCCCCAGCCTGCTCTCCTTCACCGACATATGGGAGGCAGGCTAAGATTCCACTATCATATGTGCGAATCTGTTACGAACGATCCGTTCGTTCTCTCCGTCATCAGACCACCGTTTCTGTCAGTACCAAAACTATCAAAGGTGGTTCCAAGATGGCTCCTAAACATCAAAGACCCGCTATTGGAAGAAGTAGTCCAAACTCGCCAAGAACTGGGACTGGGAGTCAACGAGAAGAAGTCACGAAGGACCCCAGCGACAGAATTCCAGTTCTTAGGGGCAGCATTCCGGATGACAGACTTTGCGGTCAGACCATCGGAAAACAGGATTGGAGATCTCCAGGTTTCAATCCAGGTTATCCTCCGGGCGGAATCAACAACGGCAAGATCCCTCAGCCGCCTGATCGGCAAGATCGACTCCATGGCGGATCTACTGCCAATGGGTGCGTGGAGAGCCAGGAGCCACCACTGGTTCAAAAAGGACAACTGGATAGAGAGGACGTCCTGGGAAAACAAAATCGATCTTCTGAACCTACCACGGCTAGATCTGGACTGGTGGCACTGACTCCTCATCACACCCTCTTCACAGATGCGTCACTCCTAGGTTGGGGAACCCATGGGGGACCTGCAACTAGCTGGAAGCTGGTCACCTCAGGAAGCAGAACTTCACATAAACAACTTGGAATTGAGGGCCGTCCGCAAGGCCCTGAACGAGTGGGCGAGCATTCTTCAGGGAACCCATGTTGGAGTGATGACAGACAACACCATGGCAGTTGGCCTACATAAAGAGGGGAAGGGGAATGCACTCGAATCCCTCCACGAAGATGTGTCGGCGATCTTCGTGATTTGTCAAGAGTTCGACATCACTCTTCGCCCAAGACACATCCCGGCGAAGCTGAATGTCCTGGCAGACCATTTGTCCAGACGACTTCAGACAGCCCCAGAGGAATGGAGACTGAACCAGAGTGTCTGCCAGGCCATCTTCCTGCAGTGGGGGAAACCGATTGAAGACCTGTTTGCCACGTTCCAAAACACACAATTGGACCAGTTCGTCTCCCCTTTTCCGGATGAATGTGCGTGGGCATCGGATGCACTGAGCGTGACGTGGGATAGGATATCGGCATACATGTTTCCCCCGTTCGCTCTGCTTCAAAGAGTTCTGAACAAAGTTTGCCACTCGGGAGGCCAGTTCATACTGATCGCGCCGCTCTGGCCAGCAGCGTGGTGGTATGTGGACCTCCTAGAGCTGTCAAAGGAAGACCCCGTCGAGCTGCCACTAGGGAGGACATCGTGTCACAGCACAATGGAAGAACCCTTCACCCCAACCCCGGGATGCTTCGTCTTCACGCCTGTAGACCGTAAAGGGGAAACTGGAAGAAACTGGTTTTTTCCCTGGCGTAATTGAGAAACTAGTGCTCTCTCACCGCCAATCCACAGTCAAGGTGTATAAGACTAAGTGGAAACAGTGGTTTGAATAGTGTAAAGAAAGGGGCTTGAACCCCTCTGACCCAGTGGTCGCTGACATCACGGAATTTTTCGTCGGCCTATTCGACAAGGGAATTTCAGTTGCAGCCATTAAAGGATATCGTTCAGTGATTAACTCGGTGCTGGCAGTTTATGGCAGACAGGAAATTACATCAAACCACGTCCATACTCGTCTCATGCAATCCCTAGGAGCCCTTGGACCTCGTATCAGAAAGCCGTTCCCGGAATGAAATTTCCCTCTGGTTTTGGCATACCTTTCGGGCCTCCCATATGAGCCGCTTAAGAATGCGCCTCTTCTTCACCTGTCCCCGAAGACAATTTTCTTAGTAGCGATGGCCACAGCTGCAAGACAGAGCGAACTATGCGCATTCGCTAGGAACAAGCAATACCTACAATTCGCCAAGGACTAGACCAACGTTACGCTTCTGTACAACCCTAAATTCAGGGCGAAAACCCAGAAACCGAATGAACTTATGAAACCCGTGATCATTGAAGCACTAGGACCAGTCGTGGGGAATGAAGTCCTGGAAAGAACTCAATGTTCTATCCGGGCACTAAAGATTTACTTCCATGTCTCTTCCATTCCGGAAAAGGATGGCGAGGCCTAAACCATTCCCCTGTTCTTACCAATTGACACAGTGTCTCAACAGGTATCTCGGACAGGTAGACTCTCCCCGGCAAAAATCGCGCAATGGATTTGCGCCACAATTAAAAGGGCCTACGAGTCCTTTGAAGACTGCGTAGACATCCCGGACCACATTAGAGCACACAAACTTCGAGCTTTAATGACATCATGGGCTTTCACTGCAGTCATCCTAATCCATGAGATAACGGCCGCCTGCACATGGAAACACAAGTCAGTGTTCATCAGCCATTATAACAGAGAACTCGGGGACACCTCGGGCCTGAGGAACCAAGGGCCCCATGTTCTGGCTGGATCTACAGTTTCAGGGGGGGACTCTTTCCATACAACTGCTCATGCTTTCATCCTTGGCAACCGATGGTTTTCAGCTCTCAACCTTGCTACCGACGGGGTTGACGCCCTTTCGGATCCAAACTTAGAAGAGTCCCCGATCCAAGCCGGCCAACGGACCCCTCACCATTAATTCCCCGACCTTTCTGCAGTTGAAAGGTATCTCCGTTCAGCGAAAGAATCCCACCGTGGGAAAAGGAAATAACGTTGGGCTGCCGCATCGCTCCAACCCCCGCCGAATCCAAACTCGCCGTTGGATCTTTCCTCCAATTCGTCCCGAAGAGGGCAAAGCGTGACACGCAGTGAAGTTAACCACACGAATGCCCACGAATGAAAACCCGATGACGCCGCCATCTTGCACGCCAAGCCCACACTCAGATTGAGTGGCTTCAACCACCAGTCAAGAAAGCCGAAAACGCACGTCGCAGCTTTCGTCTCCTGCTACCAAGAAGCTCAAGCCTTCAAACGACCCTCCCCACCCTCAGGCGCCGGCTCGAACCCCTCTTTCGTCTGAGAAGCGGACACACTCTACCGACGAAAAAGCAGAGGTTCCCACAATACCTCTAGGTTCCCTCCTCAAGACGGTAGAAGACACCTTCCCCGACTGCTTCCTCTTCAAGCCTATGTAGTCCGCCGACGCACCCGTCATCAACAGAGGCTTAAAGACGGTTTCGGTTTCGCTTTACGAGATCACGACTTCAAACCACACAACCTACTCGGCCAATCAACTACCCTCTTAACTTGCCTCCTTCGAAACGAAGGCTTCTTACTTGGAAAAAGTGATCCTATGATACTCGACAAGAAACCACCGGATCCACGCTCTGGACGAGAAGCAAGTTTCTTTCGTCCTTTCAGCGACGGCGCAACAAACCCCCGCAACTTCGACACTTGTACAGAATGTGAATTCCTATATGCAGAAGTGAAATTGGATTTCGGCACAGCCCTCTCAGTCCCGAAGAAGGCAGAAGTTCCATCTTTCGTGCTCTACTAAAATGACAAATGCTTACGCATGAGCTTCCGTACCGCCTCACAAGCAGATGTGTTGAATACAGCAGTCAATGCTCTGTGTGAGAAGCTTTCCGCTGACACCAGTCCTGAAGAGATCCGAAACCTCTCATCCCTCATTTCGCAACTCTTTCAGAAAGCCAGTTTCGCTACTTACCATTCGTTAAACTGGGCAACAAAACTGCCTTGAAGACAACGAACAACCTGAACGACTCGACAAGACATCGTCTTCGAAATCCCCGATCCACGAATCTGCCACTCCACGAATCCGACACTCTTTCGGGGAAAAATCCTGTCTCTCGCACCGCATCTGGACATCTCCAAAAAGCCGAAACCACAGAGAGCACTTTTCAACAATACCCTCCTCCTCGGGAAATTGCCTTGAAGACAACAAACAACCGGAACGACTCGACAAGACAACGTCTACGAAAGCAGCCGATTAACGAATTTGACACACTCTTTCGGGGACTAATCCCGTCTCTCGCACCGCATCTGGACATCTCCAGAAAGCCGAAACCACAGAGACAAAATCAGTTATCCAACCGATCCTTTCATAAGAACAAACCATCTGCCACTTGGCAACCGGCAGAGAACTGGAACGAGCCAGGAGCGCTCCCATCCGAAAGCAGAAGCAACGAAAGCTCGTACCACCACGTTAAGCAACCGCAGTTCTTTCGGACCGACCAAGCATCACACTCCCGACTATTCGGCCAAAGAAACCAGCACAAGCGCGCGTCCACTCCGGACCGCCGCAGCCGTTACTCGTCACCAGGTGGCAGAAGCTCCTTACGGAAAGAACAGCAATGACGCCTTTCGGCCAGCCGACTTTCCAGATCGACTTTTCCCTCTACCAGATCTCCTAAAGTTCTTCAGTTACCTGTTCAACGTCGACACACTCAAAGGTTCAACAATCCTTGTCTACCGTTCAGCATTAAACTCTGTCTTCACAAAGCTGCAAATAAAACTAAACGTCTCGAAGACTGCCGCATTTCTGCATTACTCTGCTCATTTGAGAACGAATGACCAACAACTAAACGAACAGTAACTGACTGGGATCTATCACTAGTTCTACAATCCCCAATGGAAGAACCATACGTGCCAATGCAAGACAGCTCCCTACACCTAATGACCCGGAAAACTGTCTCGTAACCTTGGCGGATACCCTTCGCTGCTCCGAAATCCAAGCCTTGTCAGCCGTACCAGCTTACTGCATCTTCGGACCAAACTACTCCTCGGTGACGTTACACCCAAGAGCAAACTTCTGGGCGAAAACCCCAAAACCAATAACCTTTCTGGCTCTATCAAACATCTTCGGAGATGTACCTGAACGATTGTTATGCCCAATCCGTGCACTACGCTTTTACATAACACGGACCCAGCACGAAGACATACGGAAAGGAAGCAACCAACTTTTCCTCCCCACAGACTCACAATCTGACGAAGCCTCAGCAGCAATGGTATCGCGCTGGATTATAAAGACCATTGAAGCAGCTTACGACAAACATGGCAACTTGAGCAGTAACATGAGAGTGACGGCACACAAAGTAAGAGCAATCTCCACATTGTGTACCCACCACAACGCCATCCCGATTGAAGAAATCCTAGCAGTAGCTTCCTGGCGAAATCCAACGACTTTCACCTCATGCTACCTGAAGGACATGTCAAGAGAAGAAAAGGGACTACACCGGCTGGGACCAATCATCGCAGCCAGAACCGTAGTAAAGCCACCTTAAGCACTCAGAACAAAGTGAAGCAAGCCATCCCATGATGGAAGCAAGCCAACCATAGAAGGAAGCAAGACCCTTCAATAAACCAACTGCCCTTTTCAGGGCCACCAAACACCACGAAAGAGACCAAAATTCCTGTTTCATCACCAACGTTTTGAATAAAGTGCGAAATTTTTAATTAAATTTTGGGGGGGAAGCCTGCTTGCAATCCAGGGCACCCGTGACCTATCTCTGACGAGATCTCCTGTTAATGCTAAAATTAACAGGTTAAGATGTTTTCCAAGGCAAAAAGAAAGCTCATTTTGCCGGCTCCCAGGTCTGGTCGGCTAAAAATGGTTTCTTGGTTTTGCTTGGTTTCTTTTGCGTTTCGCTCTCGCTTTTATAGAGGAGGGCTGCACCACGCAGGTGCAGTATGGGCTTGTAAGCAGGCAGCTACATGTAGTCAAGAAACCTCCAGGGAAACAAACAACATTGAGGATCAATGTAATGCTAAAATTGACCGGTTAAGTATGTTTTCCTTGGCAAAAGAAACCATTTTTAGCCGCCCAGACCTGAGGGCTGGCAAAATGGTCTTTTTATAGCAGTAGCGAAATCAGCATAAAACTGGATCGTAGAAACAACTTATTTTTAATTATTAACCAGAGTGTATTAAAATTGATACAAAACAATGAAAAAAAAATATTGTTTGCAGCAGAATTTTATGAATTGGGACAAAAAGGTGTCTCACATTGGTGTTTTTATCATGCAAAAAAAGTCTTGTAAAAAAAGGACTACATTTTTTTTGCACATGTGTAATAACATTTAATAATTTTTTCTAGGAACTCAATGAAGGCAAAACTCAAATGACTGACTTGACCAACCAGTGGTACCAAGCCATCCGTGTTTCACCGTCCGAGTCTGAGGGGGAAATAGACACGGAAATGCCTAGCTGAGAATTAATGCAACAGGGGTGTGATAATGCAAGTATTTCCTATGTAGATATACCTACGGCCTACTGAAAAGACGCGTGGCATTGTGCCATAAATTATGTAAATGATTGCTCAGTCTGTTATTTATTGAAATGTTGTTGGTTGTGAGAGATCTGTGATTATTTAATTAAATTGACTTTATTCCCTACTTAAAAACTTGGTGTCTTTGAATTCCTTACACTGAACAACTGATAACCTTGTACTGCTGCAGCTTTAGCCGCCCACCCAGCATTAACCATAGCGCCAGTAGGAGGGACAATTTTGCTATTTAATTCCCGTCGGAAATTCCTAGGTTCTTTTAAACGGCACAATCGGCATGAGCACAAGACATCACAGGGCCCTTCACTTCCCGAAAAAGCCAGAGCTTGCTGAGGCCGGACCCATACCGGGGACCTCTGACACGCGAGAAGGTCATGCCGCCATCTGGCCACCTTGTCCCATGGTACAGCAGCCAAAATATTGTTTTCATATGGTGTGGAATGTTGCATGGTTTGTTTGTTAAACAAAAGGTTTTTTTAGGAAAGCTGCTGGCTAACACTTTACAAAGTTTTGTGGCTGTCGCGTGTCTTTCAAGGATGCCCTCGCTTTTATCTCTCTGTTGAGCTCCTAAAAATATGCTACTTTTTTCCGTTTCCACTGTTTGACAACAATGCAACAATCAAAACCACAGGAAGGTACAGTCCCCTCCATAAGTAAATGAACATTATATTGTTGTTTAAACAATGACTGTGCTATAGAGAAATGCTGCTGCTTGCAAAATGAGTGTTCTCTTTGTTGTATTGTTGCACCACTATAAAGTTAGTATGGATTAACGATTGTTACATATTCAAAGACGAGATTATTTCGAACGATTTGAGACAAGAAAACTGTATTAAGGCTTTACAACTAAACAAGATGCTTTACAAATTAACTAAACGAAGGCCTTGCACATTTGATAATTCGAGGTGGATTATTATTGCTTATAAACTATATAAATAGAATAAAAACATATCGATACAGGGCCGAAATTTTTACTGTATTTATTTGCCGCATAAGTTTGCTTCACCAAGCAACAATATTATTATATTCATGGAATATTTTAAATTTTTATTATTTTTGGATATTTACGTTATCTGATACAAGCTGTTAGTTTATGAACCTGCTCAGTTCGAACACTACAATACTTGTTTTTTTTTTAAAGAAGGTTGAGGTCTAGTAAAGGAAAGGGAATACCCATTGATTCGATCTAGGAAACTTTCGAATACCACAGGTAGCCGAGCTATTGTCTATAGAGTAGATCCAATCGCTGCCGAAATAATCTGACAGCCTGTGATACTTGAGCCAAGGTGTCCTGAGGTGTCACGACTATCTCATATTATGCCAGAGGTCCCAGGTTCGACCCTGAAAAAGGAGGGCTATGTGATGTTCTGTGTCAATTGTGGTATTTAAAACATTGTGGGAATTTCCGATTGGAGTTACCTAACAAAATTGTTCCTCTTTCATTTTGGCACCATGGATTCGTCTAGGAATGCGTTAACCTCCAAAACCTCTCACACTCCCGTGGTTGACATACACTACAACTGAATTATCCGTGATTTCGGTTTGGTTCATCGACTAGATCAGCTACTTGAGGCAATTAGGCACAGAAACTGTTTGTGCACTGAAACAAGAGTATGCACATCTATTTTAACATTATGGGGGAATATCGATGAGAATGAGCTGAATGCAAACTGCCCACTGTTTGGTCTTTAACACATCGCAAATTGCTGCCTCCCTCCGTGTGTCGCACACTTTATTTTTCCCCATAAAACGACCGTAACGTAAACAAACTACATAGCTGCCTGTGTCTGTGTATTAGTCTGTTTGAAACTAATATAGTTTTAATTCGATTAAATTTTCACAGGCCAATAATTAGTGAAATTTCCTCGTTCAAAGATGAACTTTACACCACAAACAGGTTTGCAGGCTTGCGAGATTTTTTATTTAGTAGCGATCGATAGAGTAGCGTGTCATCCGGAGAAAACAATACTTAAACTAAAATATTACGGGAGCTCAGCGGAATCTTTAACCAAACTGTAAGAATCACCTCACAGCAGGGAACATGCTTTATCTCTTTACCAAACAGCTCTGAATGTTAAAAAAAAAATCGCATCATAAAGACTGTATCAATTAAAAAAAAGTCACCAAGACTCAAAAGTTTGGCGTATTGGTGGAATTTGTCTGCCATTATTAGGTTGCAGTCATGAAACACATGCTTTTAAATGTCTTGTTACGTGTCCGTCTTTTAGTTGTAGGCCGAGGTTAGGGCTTCACCTAGTGGTTTCAAAGGTCTCGGGTTGAGTTCTCCCTTAGGCAATATGAACATTTAAGTCCAAAAGACCACGAAAATAGTTTTCAACTGTATTTATTTATTATGCCCATTTAGGTGAATGAAGTAGTGACGCACATGAAGTAGTACTTGGAAATTTTAGAAGTAGGAATTTTAAACAGTGGGAACACTGACAACAACATAAAAAAAATTATACAAATTGAAAACTTTCTTGTTTACTAATGACAAATAAAAACCTTCTTTGTTTATCTATCAAGTTTCAGAGAAACATAGTGACAATTTGGAATGAAACTGATAATTCGTGCAAAAGTTATCGTGGATACAGACAAACAGACATACATACAGTAGCCAACACAAGATGAGAAGGATCTTTGTTCCACACTCCCTGGAAGACCATGTCGGAAAAGCATTGAAATAGCACCATTCCGAAAATTCCAATATAATAATTACTTTGACTATGCTATTGCAAATCTTAAAGAAAAACAAGATGAACTGAGCACGCATATTCCCCGCTGTTTATAGTACGAACATTTAAGCGCCTAGTTGCCAGGAAACAAGTTACCAATATATTTTTACCCCGATCAAATTTTCAGCCCCATCGAATCCACCGAGCAAGCTACTTAGCTTCTTTGCAGAACAATTTTTACCCGATATCCGATATAACAGGTAATTTGTACAACCACCTAATTTTGAAAATTTCGTCACCTCTCGCTTGGGCTGATACTTGACGGCTCCTGGCTAACTTGCGCTACCTGATTGGAATAATCATGAATTGAAGCTTGGGAGCTTTCTATCTAGCCGTGCTTTGGTTAAACTGCAAGACTCGTGTGAACCTGACTCTAGTCTTATTATCTGTGCCGATATTATGTTACTGTTTTAGAAGCCATTCTAGTCTCTGCTACGAGAACAAGTGAAGAAACACAGTGGAGCAAACAGTGTGAACCATTAATTTCGTTTTTTTAACGAAGAGCTAACAAATTTTTTACAAGAATTAACGAATTTCACCAAATTGTTCAGTTTTATCGTTAACATAAATATACCGAACTTATTTATGCACACAATTTGGCCCCCTAAGGTTTCTAAGGACCCCGTTCCCCCCTCAGTTTAACATAAGAATTAATTCAAGCACAATAGGGTGGTCCATAAAAACGTGCAACCTGATTTTTTTCTTCAAATAAAAAAAAATTAATAAATAACAAAAATAGGGGGTATGATTTTCTGGATTCGAAATTAGATTCTTAGTCCGAAAAAGTGGCCGTATTTCCAAATTAAGAATGAGAAAAATTCCTAATTTTCCTTTGATGAAGTCGCAATCGCAATGCCACTTGTAAAAGTAACAGTTTTACATGTGGTATCATGACTAAATGGAAGAAAATTGGGGTTGATTTTCGCACTCAGCATTGGATTTTGGATCTGAAAATTACTCCATATTATTATTTAAAGGTGGCCGCTTCCATGTTGGCTTTCCTGTGACACTCAGTGTTGTAACATTAGCGTAAAAGCAAACTATTGATTTTTCCTTATACCTCTTCCCCCCCCCCCTCCACCCCTCTATACCGTTGCGCGAAGGTTTATGCTCATTCACTCAAACCTACTTGAATGCTGCAGTAGTTGTTTACGGTGGGGTACACGACGGTGATCTGTTCTTTTAGTTCCAGTGAATTAATAGGAAATAAAATGGAAAAAATTAAAGACGAGATAACAGCCCTGACACATAAATTCTAAATAATTTCGAAGAGCAATCTATGAGATGTAAATCACTTTACTTCTTCAGTCGGTAATTGTCATGCTTTACTGAAGCGATATTTTGACATTGTGGGAGCTCCATACACCATTCTCAACAATGGAAAATGACAATAATGACCTTCTAGCAGCTCGCCTTCTTCATTGTTAATTGTTATAGCACGGATTTGCGTCAACAATCCCATGTTCATTTACTTTTGGATGGGACTGTACATGTAACTAATGGTGTGGATTACTAAAATAACACCTCCTCCTCCCCAATCTGTCATTCATAATTATCATAGGTAATGTTCTGAGTACAAGAGCAGTTAGCGATAAGTTTTAGGAACACGAAGGTTTTGATCCCATTAACATTAAACTCATGAGTGCTTGTGTTGGTTGATTATGCAGATCCCGAGCCGAAGGCGAGGAATCTTGTTGCCAACTCTTGCATGAGCGAGTTTACGGGTGCAAAAATTTGAGTGTTCCAAAAAGATCGATAGCTACACACGCAGGAGGGGTATTTAATTAGAGTATTTCGCGAGAATTAACAAATCAATAGATACATTTATGGGTATATGTTAGAATTTGTACATTTAATATGTATGTTGTTATGCTTTTATGAATTTCTTAGCGAGTCCGTTCGTCGTGGCTTACGTGATGTAGCCTGCACTTATTATTGTTGTACGCAGCTGCTGACAACCATTTCACCCAAGTAGGCTACTAACTAAGTATATTTTAATGTTTAAAAACTAAAATAAACGTGCATGTTAAATTATTTCTCACAAAAAAATACTAAGTTCGCTCACTTTCACAACTTCCGAAATATACTTGATCATTTTATTTCGTTAATTTTCGACAGATGAAGGATCTCTCTATTTTGCTAATTTCTTACGGATGAAGACGACAGATAGCCGTCGAAAATTAGCGAAATAGAGTGGTCAAGTTTATTTTGAAGTTGCGAAAATGAGTGAACTTTGTATTTTTTTGTAAGTTTGATGCAGTTTTCACAGTATGATTTGCAACAAAATTTTACGAATTGAATTATTTACATATTTTAAGTTTTACTAGTTGTTCCCTGGCGTAACATACGCTGGTCAAGCTGATTCCGGATAATTCAACTCGGCTGTATCCGTTCTCATTGTCGGCCGCTCGCCCTTTTTCTTTGCTACCATGGCAAGAATGTGCCCGCTCGCCCTCTTGCTGATTGTTGCTGCTTCGTTTGTTTAATCCTCCCTAACAAAGCTTCATCAAGTCTGCTCCTTGCCCCTGAGCTAAGTCTGCTCCTAAGCGAAATATATATATATAGATACTTTTTCTTTTGTTTTAAACTTATATTAATTTAACAAACAGGCTTCGTTTCTCTTTAATGGAAATTCTATTTTTTATTGCCACGAAATTTACATTACCTTTTCGCCCATGGAGCTCTATTATCCCTAGCTTTGAAAGTTGGCTTCCCTGCCAGGCTCATATCCTACTGCGCATGACAGGAACTGGGATCGCCTATATCATCGATGGATTCACCGATCCTCTCAACTGATGGAGGATCATGCACCGATCCTGAGGATGGAGGCGGATCGATCCCCTCTCCTCAATCTGGCCAACTCTTCATCACCAAGACAGAGGATCGTCAAGATAGAAGATCGGACCATCCTCCCTGGTCCCGGTTCCTGTGCCCCTTACCATCCACTGATGTTAAGGGTGTGTCCAGGATTACCTGGCCGGGATGGCTCTTCCAACAATCCGCACGATTACAGCGATCTGCACGATTCCGCCGTTCGAGCCATCCGCTGTCCAAAGCAAGTTCTACGAGCCGCGTTCACCCGTCGTTTCCCGTAACCACCTTCATGGCTAGTGGATCGAAGAGGTGGGGGCTGATCACTATCCAGGCTACTATCCGCTCTACACAACAGCTACGCAACCGTTCCAACGTTTCGTTCCACTGATTTCTGATGTCCACGATTCCTGTTCCCCTGCCTGGACTTGGCTCGGTTCCCCTTGCTGCCGTCTCGATTCCAACTACTTGGCAGACTCGGCCAGTGGATCGGGACGCGCCCTACCACCCAAGTGATTCCTCACGACTTGTCATTCACTGAAACAGCGGTTCCTCTACTCATCATCGTATAGATATCAGTAAACACGATCTGCTGTCTTCCAGCCTTCGATTCCGGTCTCCTTCCTCATAGCAGACTCTTGTTCCGCCGTTTCCCCTCGGCTTCTTGCAACCCTCGGGTTCCCGACTTGGGGAAGGGGGGGGGGGAGGACTGACGTCTACTTCCATCTACTGACGTTAGTTGCCACGTGCACATCGAGGCTCTGTTTGGACTTGGTTCGGTTCCCCTTGCTGGTGGTTTGATCCGCCACTGTTTGGCAGCCACGACCAGTGGGTTGGAACCAGGCCCTAGCTTCCGATCTGGGCCCCTATGCCTCTTCAGTCAAGATTCTTCACGGATCGCCACTCCCATCTGCCTAAATCTACGGGCTTCAAAGAAGGAGCTACGGTCCTTCTATTCGAACCATCGTCTCGATTCCGTTCATGTTTGACATCGGTAACCCTTGTATCCTGTGGGCCCTGTGCAGACTATGATCCGCTGCCTTCCTACATCATTGCACGTCTGTATCCTGTTA
>JAHWFP010138201.1:0-19266 GCA_023313725.1 Lithobius niger | reverse complement strand
GCAGCCTCCATCGTATATAAGTCGAGGCGGAGCGGCAGAGCTCACCTTTTATTCTCTAGCCGCTACGCTATTCACTTCGTTGGGACGCTGTGCTTACCATCCGCTTCTAGCACTAGCCTCCGCAACGTCCGCCTCCGCTTCGTTATGCCGCGAGCAAAGGGGACGCAAGGGATATCCTCCCCCCTTCCTCGCCATCCGGCCTTGCCAGTCCCGGCTGCTCTTCTGGGCCCTCCGCCTCCGTCCTTCGCACGCTGCCATCCCTCGGAACGACCGTTCCTTGTTTTTGGCCGACGACCTCGCGTCTGCGTGCGTGTGGGCAGTGGGTGACTCTGTTCAGCCCAGCACCGATCCTCGTCCTCAGTCCCCCTACCCGGGGGCTGCCTCCGCGCAGCATTCCTTGGGATGGGCTGCCTCATTGCCTTCTATCGGCTCTTACCTACAAAAAAAAAAGAAGTTCCTCATGGCGTCTCCCACTGCGCATTGCTTCTGCGCAGCCTTTTTTGGTTGAGCCGTTTCACCACTTACTGTCGGATTGCACCTTCCTTCCCTCCAGCATTGAGTGCTGTTGTTCCTGAAAGGGGTATGGTATCCCTCCACGTCTTCACCACCTGCTCATCCTGCTGCGCAGCCTTCTTTCTGATATATATTCTGACAATGCAGTCCGCTCGTCTTTCCTCGGCTGTCGTCCTATGCAGCTGTGCTATACGCTGGTCCTCAACTGATCCAATCCTTGTGTCCATCTTCCAGCATACCTCCATCCTCTTCACGGATCCACCGGTCCTTGGGACCAGCTACTTTCGCTATCCACTCCCTGTTGACGCTTCGCTCACGGTTTCCTCTGCATCACCCTTAGGAGCGGATAGACAGAGGTCCGGTCCATCCTCAGACTAGGATGCTTCTATTTTCGCAAGTGTTCCACCACCGATTGAGCATTTTCCTGTCCGTCGATCCTCTCCATCTTCGTCTCGTCCGCCGGTCCTCCGGACCAGCGATCCTAATCCTCTCTGCGATCCGCCCTCATCCGCATCTGCAGGATATCTTCCAGGATTCTACCGGTTGAGGTTCCGCTCCCGGCCATACCTTCTACAGTCCTTGGATCCGCAGGTCGGAGGGCCACTCCGTCCTCCCCTAGGATCAGAATAATTCCTTCTGCCACGGTGACCCATCGTCGGTCCGGACGCATCCCTACTCACTGATCCTCTGCTGTTCGACAACCACTCAATCCGCCGTCCGCTATCTTCCCGGCGTTAATGTCCTCATTTCCTTCTGAAGCAACCATGGGCATATTCGTAGAGACTGATCCGCCTCGGTTCGTATCCCGTACATCTCGCAGGCACCATCCTCTTGTTATTCATCCTCTTTATTAGCTAGTCCTTCGATCCTCGGACGCACGCTCCGCCATCAGCCCCAGGTCCTCTACCAGTTCCGCCCGCATTTCTACCTCCGGGAGAAGGACATAAGCTCTCTAAGATAGGCCTGCACGGATCAGTCTACAGTTCCCCATGCCCTACTCCTGGGCTCTTGGATGTGTTCCTCACAGGACGCTTTTCACACTCCTCTCGTTACCCCTCGCTCCCCTACTCGGGGGGAGGGGGGGCTTGCTCCCATTCAGAACAACAACGTCACGATCCTCACCAACCTTCCTTCCCCTTACTAGACCTTTGTCTGTAAGGCAGGGGCAGGATAGGATGCTGCCCACCACATTAGGTAATCTATTTTCTTCTTCGCTCAGAGCCAGGCTGTCCTCCTTGTTCCCAGCTTCACGCCATGCGCTGCGTCCGACCCCATACTCAGTAACGCCGTCCTTATGCCTCGTGCTACAGGGACGCCGGGGGATGGCTCCTCACCCTGCACTCGTCATTCCGCATCCCCTCCGGTCCCACTGGTTGCAGATACTGTTGCAGCCGCGTCCGCCGCACTATCCTCTTCTTTTTGAGCCGTTCCCTTGCAGTCAACCTTCTCAAGTATGGAACTTACGTTTTTTTCCTGCCAACAGACTCTCTCGTGCCAAGGAACGATACACTTGCTTAGAAGCTTCAACTTAAAAATTGGAAGGTTGCTGCCAAGTTAGCATCCTCTGCAGGATTGTAACTTACTCCTCGGGATTTGTCCTCGCGTTCATCCCATCCTTGGGTAACTAGATATTCCACCACTCAGCGGACCAGTGAACCACTCACTCCGTCCTCAGTACATTCCGTCATGGACTCTTTACTCCAAACCTTTAAACGAAAGGCTCCAGTTTGATTATACGACAGTTTGGCTTGCCTCCATCCTTAAGCGACACAAGCTTTCCCTTGAGGATGCTGGTCCTTCTGCGACCCTGAACGATCCACCTCGTCCCATCCTGTCCGCTCAGTTGCCTCCTCAAGTCCCTCCCGAGGACAAGGACTCTGATTACTGTTACTCACCGAACCGTCCCTCTTGGATCAACCTACCCTGCCGTTCCAAGGATACCCTGATCCTTCCGAGATTCCACTGCCAGAACTGCTGCAGACAATCGAGGGGATCGTCCCCGATTGTTTTCTTTACAAGCCATCCCCTTCCTCCGACTTGGACTGGTCGCAACCTGTTTTCCGCTCCTGCTCTCCCTCCTTATGGTTTTCCCATAACAATCAACCATCTCCAGTATATGTCCACGTCCATTAAGTGACGTCCCCCGCTTTCCACCACCCTCCGCCGCCACCTCCGCCTTCTGCATCATCCTACCCCTCGATCCCCTGCTCAGGACGACAGGGGGGGGGGATGACTTGCTCCCTCTGGGCCTGCAGTACCAGGATCCTCATCATATTAGATCTCCAACGTCCTCATCCAATCCCCGCCATTCGGCTGGCGACACGTCCGGCATGATCATTCCTCCAGACAAGCTATCCAGGGTGAACGTCCGCATTGCAGCCAACACGCTTTACCGCAACCTCTGCACAACTGCCTACTGTACTACTAGCGGCCCATCCTCCTTGTTCTCTGGCCATTTCACTGAACCTGCCGTCGACCTACACCTCCCTCTGCTTCCAGCAGTGTTTCCTAGACCTCAACAATAGAAGGCATGATACCCCTCCGCACCACCACCATCCGTGCATCCTCCTGCACAGCCTTTTTCGGTTCTTCCCCCCTAAGTCAATCACCGCGGGTGCTCCTGCTGGGCACTCCCCACGTTTATGTACTCTACACTGCTATTCGACGGTTGGTCGACTTCCTCCGCTTCTGCATTTACTGCCTCCCGATCTCCACCCCTCCACAAGGGACTCATACAGCGACCTCGTCCGTTCCTCCCATAAGGATCCTCTCCGCCCTATCCGGGTTCACCAAGTCCTTCCTCCAGTCCTCCGGAAAGACCACCCCCTCTTCTAGGTCCTCCTCTCGGGACCAGAGACGTTTCTACCATCCGAATCTACCTTTGCTACAACTTTACGGGTGGCAACTATCATCCGTCTCCTACGGCGCTCTTGAATGCACTCTTGAAGACGAGGCCTCTCGCTTTGCCTCCAGGGCCTTGCGATCCTCCACTACAAAAGTTTACGACAGCCACTGGAAATGATGGTTTCATTGGTGTATCCCACAACAGGTCAATCCAGTCAATCCGCCTTTACACGACCTCCTCAGATTCCTAACCTCTTTGTTCAAGGACAGTTTATGCGAATCCACCATCCTGGTATACCGATCAGCATTGAATGCTGTCTTTAAGGCTGCCAGGCATACTGCCCTCCTCACAGATTACAAAATCTCCTCGCTGATCCACTCCTTTCAATTAGGTCGTCCGCGGGTCCCCAAACGATTCCCGGACTGGGACCTATCCGTCGTCCTCGCGTCTTTAATGGCTCCTCCGTATGAACCTTTTACCTCTGCATGCCTTAGCCACCTCACGAGAAAGACTGTTTTCTTAGTTGCTCTAGCCGCTTGTCATCGCTGTAGTGAGTTACAAGCCCTATGCGCAAGGGAACGCAACTGCATTTTCTACCAGACTTTCGCGGTGGTACTCTAACCCCTGCTTCTTCCTTTGGCGCGAAGACCCAGAAGCCCACTGAACGCACGCATCCGTTCATAATTCCGTCGCTATCCGCCATCGGAGGGGATGATCAAGAACGGACCTTGTGTCCTGTCCGAGCCATCCGTTTCTACCTGAAAGCTTCCTCTCCTATCCCACGAGACCGCACTCAACTCTTCCTTCCATATACCAATAAAACTGGAGTCACTTCCGCACGGATGATTGCTTCATGGAAAAAGACCGTCATCCTCCAGGCCTACGAGGCTGTTGATGTCAACTGCGTCACGGAGGATATCAAAGTCACTGCACACGAACTCCGTACCGTTTCTACATCCTGGGCGCATTTCAGCAACATTTCCATTACAGACATTATGGAATCCGCTTCCTGGCACCATCCTACCGTCTTCACATCCCATTACCTCCGGGATATGTCCTACCATGCAGACGGTTTGTACCATGTTGGGCCGTTTGTAGCAGCCCCAAGAGTACTCTAACCCTTGGACACACTGTCACTCAACTTTGTGTTCCGAGGGCCGGTCGCTAGCTAGGGAACTCCGATCAAATGGCGCCCGCCGCCTTGACGAAGTCTATGGGAATACTAATAAATTGGGTAATGGATTTTTTCACGGCAAGTAGAAACATCAAAATTCCAGGCTACCCTGGTTAATTTTTGTTTCTATTGCCTATTGAAAAAAAAACATTACCCGGCTTCCCGCCCTCCTCCCCTCTCATTGCCATTTGGGCAGGATAGAGGTGTCGAAAAGGTGAGCTCTGCCGCTCCGCCTCGACTTATATACGATAGAGGCTGCGCAGCTCCACTGCATACCAGAAGAACTCGTTTTATCTCTAGAAGAAACAGCATTGGAGAAGGAGAATGCTAATAAATTGGGTAATGTATTTTTTCAATAGGCAATAGAAACAAAAATTAACCACGGTAGCCTGGAATTTTGATGTTTTTATTCCTTTAAATCTTGGTTGTTCTGCAGCAAAATTAACAAAAACATTCATACGTTTAACAAAAATCAACATTTAATCCAATACGATTCACGGGAGCGTTTGTAATCACGGAAAAGTCAGCAATGTTAGGCCTACGCGATCGATCATTGATGTGCGTAATATGGATTCAGTCTAGCGAAAAACGCTATCCCTTTTTCTCATTTATTCTCAAATTAGTTTATTAGATCGTCCAATATCTAACATAATTCAAAGTTAAAACTAATTTTTAACCATCACCAACCTTCAAAACAGACAATGTGATTCACCACCTGGAAACACGTGTGTTGACGCATTTATCACCATGAGCAAGGGTAATATGGATTTTGGCCCTTGCCATGAGTTATATATTGTCATCCAGGACAGAAGTTCCGGCAGAAGTGGGCGCGTAGTTCTGGTGCCATGGAGCCTCAGTAATGGATGCGAGGAACCACGCGAGGTTCCACGCGTCCAGACTGTGTAATACTGTTTTCACACGTAATAATTCGTCGCGGGTCAGCCCTGGCCAACCCGGCTGGAGCCAGCCCTGGCCAGCCCTCATGCCAAGCTCCGGGCGCGCTTTGATTTCACACGTAATAAATGCTTGAGAACTGACCCGCGCTCGCTTACGAAGACCATCTGTCGGCAAGTCGGTAAGAGCAGTGAGTTGGCTTCACTTTTCATATTACGTGTTTTCAGGAGAAGCTCAAAATTAATGTCAAACTGACGTCGCTAAATTTTTTTTATAAAAAAATAGCCAAGAATTGAAAAAAAAAAAAATACGAACATTACGACACCGCCTTCTCCATGAATATAGGGAGAAAAAACAGCCACGGGAAAAAAAATTACAAAAGTCGTTTCTTGAGGAACTCCCCACACTGCCTGGTGAAATTCGAGCCAAGACAATTAACCTAATCACCTACCCTATACATAACAACATAACAAAAAATAACCAACCTATTTTATTTGTGTCTTTAAGTCCCCTACCCCCTCCCGGCTCTTTCCCTCAGATGTTTTATTTCGTCTTATTCTCCGTGTTTTTTTTTTAACTCTGATTTGTACTACGGTCAGTAGGCTATAAATCCATTAAAAAAAAAATTTGTGAGCTTTGTAACACCTTTTCGTTAATTCGGTAAATTCTAATCTACCAGCTGGTTCCCGATTTTCTTTCTGCTATAATAAATGTAGGCTAATGTTTTTATTCAATACAGGTGTGAAACCCATTTCTGTTGCCCTTTGGAAGTATTGTCAAAACTGATGTTCTTTGGATACCAATACCGACGCTCCAACAGTTAAATCTTGGCGGTGCGGTTCCGCGATTGTAGTGTCGATCTATAAACATAGGAAAAGATTGACGGTTCGAGTTCTTGGTTGGGACAGTCGAACGTTCAGAACAGAAAAATGGAAATGGTTCGTGTCACTTTTATTTCGACGTATAACTTTCTCTTTTTTTTATAAATATGTCTTCATTCTGCAACAGTTTGTTATTATGACAACATAGGCCTAACTCCGCACTCTCTGAAACGTGACTCTTTGATCTAGGTTAGTATTTTATTTTATTATGCTCAAAATAAAAAAAATAAAAAACTACCATTAATTTCTAATCTTTATTTTTCCTTGTAGTGCAATTTTTCCTTTGGATACACCCAAACAAATCCTTTTAATGGCGCGAAATTTGCAAAGTAAATAAAACTGGAAAAATTATATCATTTAGGGAAAAACACTGCCAGTTATTTCAAACGCTGAGAATTGATCAGTGTGATGCATCATGACCCTTCTGCTGATATGCCATACGGGAACGTTTTTTTTTTACTAAAGATGCAATATTTAGTTCTTTTCTCCCACGTGTTTTTCAATCCGTGTAATAGCCACTCTTTAATTTACGATTGCCACATAACTATTTCTTTTTTAGTAATTACAGTTTTGTTTGTTGATATGTAGGCTAGTTGGCTGCACTGCAAAGCTACGAGCGCGGGAAGGCTCGCTTCGGATTTCACACGTTAAAAATAAGGTGCGCTGGCCAGGGACAGCCAGGGCTGGCCTCGGCTGGAGATGTGGGCCACGCGGGCGCGCGTCAGCCCTGTCCAGCTCGCTTTAGCCCAGAAAACATTATTACGTGTGAAATCCTCCGTCACGGGTCAGCCAGGGCTGGCACCCAAACATTATAACGTGTGAAATCAGTATAAGCGCTTGAAACAACCAGTCCATCGCGTCCGTTATGACGTTACTCTGCTTGGCGTTTTCCGGGCTTGAATCGCGTGTCTGTTTTGAAGGTTGGTGATGGTTAGAAATTAATTTTAACTTTGAATTAGGTTACATATTGGAAGTCTGATAAACTAAATTTGTGAATTAATGAGAATAAAGCCATTGTGTTAATGCTAGACTGAACCCAGATCATGCACGTGAATAATCAGTTTTCCACGATGAATTTATGCCTAAACGCTTACCCCAAACTTTCAGAAATCAGAATATCAGAAATCTTGGAGTAGCTTAACACCCCGTCCACTTTTTTTTACCAAATTAATTTTAGCTGCATTTAATAGGTGATTTACGGTAACTAAATCCCATGTGTTGCTAGCTGTCTTGGTTGCTATGGATGCCCAGTTGTGGCAAAAGACGATTAAAATAACGTCATGTGACCATTTCTCGAGTCAAGAAACGTTTGGAACCCGTAAGTACAATGTACAGACAGCTTCTATGAAGCTTGGTGCGTTACCTAACGCAGGAAGAAACGAATCAAGCTTAATGACAAATGCGACCGCCATGTTAAAACATTCTTCTTTGCAGAGGCGTAACTTCAAAATTGGGGCCTGGAGGCGGCAGTGCAGTGGAGGGCCCCCTTTCACAAAAAAATCAGTTATTGCCACACAAGGTGAGACCCCAGTAGAGGGCCCCTTTAATAAAATAAAGAAATGCAGTTTTGCAAAGCTAGGCAAGACAAAATATTATTTTTACAGTGCGTCGACGGGCCACCCCTCCCCTTCATAAAAAACGCGGTTTTGCCACACAGGCGCGAGATCAGTGGAGGATATTCGGGCAGTTTTTGTTACCTAAGGCAAGAGCCCAATGGAGCCCTCCCCCCTCCCCTTCATAAAAAAATAAAACAATTAAGTTTTTGCGACACAAGGACACCTTTTTTTCACGAAATTATAGCGAGAATTTCCCTGACCGAAATTTGCTTACTTGATCGTGTACTAAATTCGCCCAATCACAACCGACTTACAGTGAGAATTTCCCTGACCGAAATTTGCTCACTTGATCGTGTACTAAATTCGCCCAATCACAACCGACTTACAGTGATAATCACACTAGCTTTCAAAAGCTACTGCGTGATTATCACTGTAAGTCGATGTTGATTGGCTAAATTTAAAACTAAACCAGTTAGGCAATATCCTGCAGCTTTCATTGGTCGACGCAGCGTAATGCTAAAGCATGCAAAACATGGCGAGCGTTTTCAGAAGTTGATATGCTTTTGGCAGTCACTCGCTTCAAACGTTACACAGTTGACACGTTACGATAAGTTTGTTGAATTCATTTCAAATAAAAGTATGTATTTTCCTACCAAAAACAATCCAGAAAGACTTTCTCTCGAAATACTCACTGTGTCGTTGGTTTCCGTAACCTAGCAACGCCTGCAGCCACACATAGAATCCGGCCGTTAGCCGGACTGCGTCGTTAGGCCTAACGTTAATGTAACCTAGTAACATATTCTCAGCACCGTTTTGAAATTTATTACGCTCCACTACAGTACGTATTTGATTGGTTTTTCTTTATTTACTCTTGCAATTTTAGAAAAAATAAAATTATGTACTGCATTTATTAATTTAATATTACGGAATTGTTTAAAGTAAAAAGTTTGGAGTTGAGCGCCAATGAAAAATTCTTCAGCGGCGGCGAATATCAATTTTATTCCTGGCGACCGTAGTGCCAATCAGCGCACCGATATTTGGACGGCAGCGCGACTTTTATACAAATTTTTAAATGTTGCATACGAAATTTAGAGTGCTGAATACTGAAATATGACGTGAAATTCTCTAACTAAATACCCCGCGAGCTATTGGAAATTATCAAATTTTTTTCAACACTCGTGTTTTGGCCCATTAAACTCACTCGTGCTATTTATTGGCAGAAATTAATGTCTGACTAAATAGCACTCGTGAGTTTATAGGGGCCAAAACGTTGAAAAAAATTATCGATAATTTCCTTAGCTCTTGGGATGTTACGTATGATAACTTACTTACTGAAATTTTGCGGTTAGAAACACATTTTAAATTGGGACCATTGAGGGGGCCCCCAAAGTCATTGGGCCCGGAGGCAACTGCCTCCTCTGCCTCATTGTAATTACGCCACGGCTTCTTTGTGACAACGACGTAACAATCGACGTCCCATCGAAAACCAGACAAATCCAACCTAACCTAAAATCTATCTCGTATACTTAATATAGCTTCTCATTCTTTACTATTCCATTAATTAAGCCTTTTTAGCACGTTGAAGTATGAGATTCTGGTTTTGTGCGTGCCAAAGAGTTTATCCCTGCAGGGCCGGATTAAACCTCGTAGAGGCCTGGTGCTTAAGATTTATTGTGGCCCCACCCTTTCCTAGTCATGCAAAAAAAGTTTTCTTTTTTAAACCATAATTTTTTTTTGTAATAACATTAGAAATGGTTATGAGGTCGCTAAAATGAATTAGTGATTCTCAAAAATGGTACTAAAAAATTGACGCGAGCGGGCTGTGTTTTTTTTTCGAGATTTTTCACACAAAACTAAAAAAAAAATCAGTAACTTACATTTTGTTGTGTGTGGATAAAGTATCTATGTTTTCACACCAGATCCAGCCATGTTTAGAATGAATGTTGCACATTTGACAAAAGTCTTTCTTTGCATCAAAGTTTTTACTTGTAACGTCTGATCGGCCCTAGGTCAGTTTTGAGGCGATTATGTGAATTAAGCAAAAGGATGATACATGGGCATTGGTTCCAGGAAGTGTTGGGTGAAAGAGTCGATGCGTGATCGGAATTGTTTTTTTTTTAGACAAAATCATAAAAAACGTTTCATGCGCTATGAAAAAAGCCCATGCATGCACTCTTAATAACCACTTATTAATTAACTTTTAGTGGCCGAAAATAGTGCCCTAATTTATTTTTCCCAAGACCGTGAGGCACCTTTGTGGCCCGGTGCTTCAGCACCCGAAGCACCCCCCCCCCCTTAATCCGGCCCTGTATCCCTGTTTATCGAGTTTGCACAAGAGCAGATTATCGATAAGCGCCCGCTTGGTAGACTTTCACAGTGCTGATCAGAATAAGTGATCTGTGATTGGCTGATTCGTCAAAATGTTTTTAAAAAATGAGGGAGATACTCAGACTTGTTACGCGAGTTGACCGAATCCAGCTTAATATACACATTTCTAGCAGTTGATAAATCGTAAAAATTAACGGTGAAGTCAAAACGTAGCACTCAGTTCAGTTGCTAAGGCACATTTTCTATGAAGTTCTTAAGTGATGGTAAATAATAATAATAACAATGTTCATCTTCCTCAGGGTTCTTTGTAGGTGTTGTAGAAGCTATGTTTACATGATAAGATAGATAAGATAAGATTTATTTGCCACCAAAAAGCAAAACGGCAAGAAAGGGTCGAAATCAAGCGACCACTAACATCTTACCGGAAAATTATATACGATAGGCTAAAAGGTAAAAGGATGCAATATCAAAGATATTTTGTCTAAACGATAAAATTTTTGGATATGTTTTGCAGTAGTAGACAACTGTACAAGTGGAGTGTATTCAGGGACAAAACTCTGGGCGTTGCAAATGTGACTTCAAACAGCCACCATTAATAAGTCGTCTGAATACATCCACTGATGGGGCCATAACAATGTTTTCGCCCAGAGAGTTCCAAACTGGAGCAACACGAATACTAAAAAAAGACTTCCTACAGTTTAATTTGAAACTGGGAATTACCAGTTTCAGACTATGTCCTCGAGTTCTAGACTCGGTTCTTATTTCAAAAAAAGGAAGTACAACTGGCAGTTGGCCATGAATTATTTTGTAAGTCAAAATCAGGTCTGCTTTCAGCCTGCGAAGCTCCAGAGAGTCCAGCTTTAAGAATTCTAAGCGTTGAATATAGGATTTCCCATACATTCCAGGCATGCATTTCGCAAATCGTCTTTGGATTGCTTCAATTTTGTCAATGTCCTTCAAAAGCTTGGGCGACCAGACCTGACACGCATATTCAACGGTTAGGCGAACGTACACTTTGTATGCTCGAAGGATGGTGTGTAAGTTTCCAGATGTAAAACAACGGCACACAATGGCGGATCTGCGGTGCGCCACCATTGAAATATGATTGCAATGGGTGGATGTTTTGAGGTCCGAGTTAAACCACACTCCAAGGTCTTTAATTGTAGTTACATAATTTAATATTTTTGTACCTAAAACGTAATTGGGAGGGGTTGTTACATTGCCAACTTGAAAGCAGAGGCATTTATCTTCAGATAATGGCAGCTGCCAAGTTTCCGACCACGTTCCAATAAGGTTTATTTCATGCTGGAGAGAGTATGCGTTAGAGACTTCAATGATGGGAGAATGCAGCTTAAGGTCATCTGCAAACTTTTCTTGGCTCACATTGCTGTCCTGGCATGACATGTCGTTTAGAAAAAAAACGAAAAGCAGAGGGCCCAGAACAGAGCCCTGGGGCACACCACTAATTACTTTCTTACTTTCGGAGAAATCTCCACCAATAACAACTCGTTGGGAACGGCCAGTGATAAAAGCCTTCAGCCAATTTAGGAGTTCTCCCCTGAAACCATAATGGTCCAGCAAAAACAAAAGCTTTGAATGTACCACAGATTCAAATGCTTTTTTAAAGTCGAACAGGATAACGTCTGTGTTGATACCAATGTCAGCAGCATCAGACCACTTATCAAGTGCCAGCAACAGCTGATGGACAGCGGATCGACCTGGCAAAAAACCAAACTGATTATTATTGATGATATTGAAGTTTTTTGCGTGCTCCATCATCGCACGGCGAACAATTGTTTCCATAGCTTTACATGGTACAGACGTTAGGGAGATCGGTCTATAATTTGTGGGGTCAGCAGGGTTTCCCTTTTTAAAAACTGGTACAACATTTGCAGTGGACCAGATGTGCGGTACCCGTTGAGAGCGACAGATGAAAGATAAGATGTAATGGTACAGCAATTTGAGTGCAGATTTGTTTATAAAAAAAAAGCAGACAAGACCCTCTGGGCCGACAGCATGACTTGGTTTCATTTGCTTCATGGTCGCGATTATTTCTTCAACAGTAAAATTTACGCTTGAGCAACTTAGCTCAATTCGGGCAACATTCAAATTTTCGGTGGGAGGCAGCCGATCATTATCAACCACTCCATTTCTAGAAAATTCTTCATTTAAAATTGTTGCTTTCTCTCCTGAGTCGCTAAGCAAGGTGTTATTTATCCTCAGTGGTGGTATGGATCGAGTTACATTTGTTTTTTGCCGATAAAAGCGAAACAGTCCTGAAAGGTTCCCTTCATCTAAAATACTTTTTTCCTTTAAGTAGAGACAATCCTTAATATACTTAGAGTAGTTTCTTTTACATTCGTTATTGTTGATGGCCGTAGAAATACGTTACGTACGTCCAATACAACAGTTTAATTACTGCATCACCAAAACATGATACGGAGACCGACATTGTTTTGCTGGAACGCGCAGAAATTAATGCCAACAGATGGTGCTTGTCGATTTCGACTCACAGCCGATTGAGATAGCTGTGTTGGCTGTAAGTAGCTCAAGCGTCTGACGGCCTTAGCTGGCCACACTACTGTCGGCCAGCTAAGGCCGTCAGATGCTTGAGCTACTCTCAGCCAACACAGCTATCTCAATCGGCTGCGAGTCGAAATCGATCGGCACCGTCTGTAGGCATTAATTTCTGCGTGTTCCAGCAAAACAATAGCGGCCTCCGTATTGTGTTTTGGTGATGCAGTAATTAAATTGTTGTATCGGACGTACGTAACGTATTCGTACCGCAATTCTTGTGTTTAGTTATTGTGTAAGTGATCCAAAATTAAACACGCATGTCAAAATGGATGTAATTGCCCTTTAAGCGTTATTTTTTCCGATTTATCAACATGTCATCGTTATTTCTAGCACTATGTGATATCAGTAGTCCCACAGTTTGCAGCCCCTCTGCATTCACCCGCTGCCTATTTACCTGCAGCATTCATTGAGTTATTTTATTATTGTGTTGTCTTGTTCTTGTATATGTATATAGATGGTAGAATTTTCAATTAGATTTTAATTTTATTTTGGTGTCAAGTCGAATCAAATCCATGAAAATTAAAATAAAAAAATTCCAATTTTGAATCACTTTTGATTTTGTGAAACTTTCAATAAATACGCTTAAATTAAGGTTTAAGATAAAAATTATTGGCAAATAAAAAATGAACTTTACTGTAAAACTTAAACAACAAAACTATGGTACATAGTTTTAAACACGAATGCTCGGTTACTTCTGTATGGTTTCATAAGTTAGTCACTCCTTGGTTCACTTTCTGGGCAACTTATGGTATGGGAAGACTGATGCTGCTATGGTCATGTTTAGTTGGGCAAACAATGAAATGTTAAGTTGCAGAACAGGAATTTCTTATCTAAAATTAATTTGGCAATGCCAACCGCCACCAAGTGAAGTTCATGATAACATTTTGGTAACTAGTTCAAAAGTGAATCTGTAATTTTGTTTAAGCGTAACTGACATCGATGATTTCAGTATGTATCCATTTGGTGAGACTCCAGAGAGGAGCCACAAAACAAGCCCATTCCATCCGTCACCTCTCCTACACTGAACGCCTAAAAGCTCTCCGACTCCCCACCCTCGAATACCGCAGAATCCGGGGCGATCTCATCTTTACCTACAACCACCTGCACTCTCCCTCAAACACAAATAAATCCCTTTATGTCCTCAATAACAACCCACAAACTAGAAACAACGGGCTCAAGATCTTTCAACGCCGATGCACTTCCAAAAACCGAGAACTCTCTCTTCCTTTCCGGATTTGCAGCACCTGGAACCGTTTGCCTAGGGATATTGTCACCGCATCAAATACCAATCTCTTCAAAACCAAATTAGATATCTTCTTACCGACCATCACCCCTCAGTTTGTGTACAAGAACTGATGAACCCTGCCCATTTCCTCCCAGCATCAAAAGCAACAAGCTTCCTGCTGGTGTTTTTCAATGTCAATGTCAATGAAATTCAAGTTTTTAGTCCTCTATTACAAAAAAACAAATAGTAAGACCGTTTCACCATGTATTGATTTTTAAGTGTTTTATGTGGCAACTATGTATGGCATCACGTTAACCATTGTTAACTCCACAGACGAGCCCAACTTGGCATAGACAAGACCAACGTTAAGTATTAAAAACAGAATTCAAAATATGCACGAGATGGGCAACAGTGGAGAAACGACAACAATACTAGGTTCCCTTAACAAGCCGGCTCTGGAGACGGCCGTGGCTGGGTTCCACGTTAAAGAGCTCCTTCAAGTTGCTAGTTCGCGTACCGTCCAGGTTAGCCCTACTTTTGTGGAGATAGACTGCGGATATAGAATTAATGCGGCAGGTAAGGAATTAAAATAATGTTACCATTGCCCGCAAAAATGCAGTAAAATTACAGCAGTATGATTTTGTTAGGCTCCAATTTAGTTTTAATAATCAGTTGAAGGGCAATAATTGGCAAAACTGCACAATGTAAAATCTCCCCAAAATTGTTAAAGATTCCCGCCAAGCTTTTTGGCTGTTTGAAGTCGTGATATCAAAAACCAAGTTCTTTCGCCGAGTTAATCCCACAGAGTAATAGTTCAATAGTAAATAAAATATGTGAAAATTGCTTACTGCGTAATTTTCAATTATTTCATTAACATTTGAAGTCGTACTAGGTGAAATTAACATGGCGAAAGAGCTTGGCGTTTTGATCTCACAAATTTATTTGGCGTTTGATATCACGACTTCACATGGCCGAAAAGTTGGGCGAGAATCCTTTAAAAGTTTTGTTTTGGGGCAGATTTTATTTAGTCGGCTTAACTTCGTACATTGTGCAGTTTTGCCAATTGCCTTTCACCTGATATTTAAAACTAAATTGGAGCCTAACGAAATCATACTGCTGTAATTTTACGGCATTTTTGCAGGAAATGGCAAAGGTAGGGGGAAAATACCTTTTGGCAGACTCGGACTCACAGACACCAAATCCAAGATGGCCACCCCACTTGTAGGGAAATAATTAATGGCTTAATTAATATTCATAACAGAAACAATACAATTAATTAATTAAATGCATAACTGCATAATATCATACATTTATTAAATGCATGAGCCGAGTATTTATTCGGATATATCAAAACGACTCCAGATAGCAATTATAATTGGGAGTCCTTCTTCAAAGACGACCGAGAGGCGGCAAGATCATTTGAGACTGAACAAGTGTAATTACACCTATTGTTAGAGTTTAAAAGATGGCATTACCAGCTGACATTATTTACGACAGTTTCGTAGAAGCTAAATGACTTTCTAGAACTAGATTTAATTACGATAAGATCGTCGCTCATGATCGATCACTACGTGGAATAACAATAAGTCCCTCCCACACGGGATGGCGGCATATACCTTCAAAGTGCCGCATACGGGGAACAATTAATGAACCCGAACGCAACAATAGAATGATTGACAGGCGGAGAGGTCCCGATTGATGATAAGGGCCCAAGCTGTCCAAATGTTACTATATTTAGCATTTCAATAATAAATCAATACTACAATGGATTGATCATGGCCGATAACGCCACAGTATTTAAGCTGAACCTCGGAATGCGTGATATCATCCAATCACCAGCAGCTTACCAGACGCTAACTAGTTCACGCCAGTCAAATTCCGAAGGCCACAATCCAGAACTACGCCAGGCAGATTTCCGTGCCGAGCTAGCGACGGGGCTTCGCCGCTCAGCCGACCCGTGGGCCCATGGCCGCACTCAAGCTTCAATTAATGAGCTAAGTATTCTGATTGATTAGCGATAGCTAATTGTGTTTATGCTTAACTAGTACCAATCCGTACGCTACTAAATTAACCCGAGTTTCCCTTAATTTAACTCAGAGAATATAATAATGATTAGGTTTACCGCTGACTTAATCCGTAATGCCATTCGTTAAACTCATGTCAAATCATTGTTAAACTCATGTCAAATCATTGTAATCATACAATCAAATCATAATAATCTGTCACTGATTTAATTGGCCATATGTGGGGTCAATATTGTGTACAGCGGAGTGTTGATTAAAGGCCCAGTATAATTGGATGTTTGCTTATTATTTAGCCTACCTATTTTATACTTGATTAGTGTTTTATACAATTGTTTGCCCTTATGCCATCCTGAACGATAATGTTTATTCTAGTCAAATGGTCACTGGAATAGAACATTACAATGGAGTCATAAGTGTGATTCAATTCTCACAACTAGCCCAAAAAGAAAAGATAATACTAATAATTTAAGAGCATTCAGTTGTATTTTATAGAAAATATTGCCATTTTTCGCACTTTACAGTCCTTAAAAAGCTGAAATTTAGCGTTAAAATCCGGGTCTGATTTTTTTTATCCCAATAGTCAACAACGATAGTTGATTTGTTTGTAAACAGAATTTTAACAGTCAAAAGTACGGGAAAATTTGGTAGCCTATTTAAGAAAATAGCGCTGGTTAAGCTTTGTAGAAAAAATAACATTGTTGATTTTGCTTGTATCTTGCAATTGTTGATGAAAATGGTCGATTGACATGTTGAATGCTATGATATATGTTCAAGTGTATTATCTTGTGTGCATTTAAAGTGTATTTGCTTTAAATTTTCCACAATAAGAGGAAATTTTGGTTAAATTTGGGTTAAATTTATAGGCCTAAATTTAGTTCAGTGCATTTGGTTTATTAGTCACTACAGTGCTAATTTTGTGTGAAATTGATCGTGATTGATCTTAAAATAACCACCGTCAAATTATTGCCGACTTCATGTGTTAAAATTTGGGAAAAATTCCTTAATTTCCATTTTAAAGGGAAAAATCATCATTTTGGTGCAAATTTGTAGAAAATTTTACAAAATTTTCAAAGTGCTTAAAACTTAAGACTTGTGCTACAAATTAAGTTTAAATCCAATTTAAGGTTAAATATTTGCTTAAAATCTAGTTAATTCTAGCAAAATCTAGTTAAAACAATGTCTAGACCTAGAAGTAATCGTGCTAGAGGCACAGTTCAAGTCTCTTCGAGAGGCAGACAAATTAGAAGGCCAGTAAATCGCCAAGATTTTGTGGAATTCACAGACGCTTCAGTCAGTACTAATAATTTAGACAATACCAATACTACTCAAAATGAATCGGATACAGAATCAGAGTATTCTGATACCATCGACGAGATCGATGATGCAGTAAATTTGCCTCCTCCCAAACGAGTTCAATCTCGCTCAGCTAATCGCTCAGCTCAAAATAAGGGTAAAACTAAAGATCGAACTAGATCTAGATCGCCACATGATAAACGTGCAAATCAAGTACCTTTAAATTCCCAAGTACCACTTAGTACTCAGGTACAATTAAATAATCAAGTGCCACCAAATAATCAGGTGTACGCTAACCAAAATGCGCAATTCAGCCAAAATTTGCCACTAAATGAAAATGTTTCACTAAATCATAGTGTACCGTTGAATCAAACTACGCCGTTAACCCAAACAGTGCCGTTAAATTTAGTAACGCCACAGCATAATCGGGTAACACCAAACTTAACACCAACTATGCCTACCTTACAAATGCAAACAAGCGCTTAAACGCCGCTTAATATTCAATTGCCAATAAATTCGCAAATGCCGAATCATTCCCATGTTCCTATTACTCCAAATGTAGTAATAAATTCCCGAATTTCAGATGGAAATCAAACTCCACTAAATTTAACTCCTAATCATAGTAGCGGACGACAGGGTGATTCAATGGATGATTCACGTCTTCAAAAGATTTTAGATCATACTTTAGCAGTATGCTTGCAATCAAACAGCGATAATCTTAAGGCAGTAACTGATAATCATTTAGAAGTGTTAAAAACTATTCAAACTAAAGATTCACAAACTAAATCTAGACTTTGGGCCGAATTACGAGCAACCAAAAAGGCTATCCTTCCTTTTGCAGGGGATGACTCATTAGACATTTTCGCTTTTGCATTAATGGTCGAAAATTTGCGAACATTAGATCCTTCACTACAAGATTCCGAACTAATTTCAGCTGCATGTAGTAAATGTACAGGTCCAGTTGCAATTTATTTAGCCATGAATCCGCATATAGCCACTTCCCGAAATTGGGACAGCTTTAAAGAAATTTTAGTCGATAGATTTGGTTGCGGAGGTGAAATCATCACACCTACGTCGTTCCACACGGCGCGACTCAAACAGGGAGAAACTATCGAACTTTTCGCTGCCAGGCTAGAGAAAATGGCTTCACAACTTTGGAGAGTTAAACCTTCCGATTCGGATGCACAACGAGCTTTTAAACAGCTAGCTAAGGATGATGGTATGCGTTCAGTATTTTTACACGGCATGCCACGAGAAATTGAAACTCATGTAACATCGCAAATGCATACTACGTTCAGGGATACGTATAATTCAGCCATTTATAAACGTTCATTTTTAGCTGGATATCAAGGCGATGAAAATGATCGTAACACAGATCAATCAAGCACTAAACAACTTTCTAATGCGGAAGTTAACAATTTAGCTTTTGGCACAATGCTAGATAAAATGAATTCTTTAGAGAAAGGCATAACTAAGCTTAGCAATGCTAAACCTAAAAACGTTGAAGCTAAAGTTAGCACAGTTAACACTAACGTAAATCAAGGTAAAATCTGCCACCGTTGTTCAGCCCCAGGGCATATAAAACGAGAATGTCGTACAAGAGACGAAAACTTACATACAGTACGACAACGTTGGAACAAATTTAAACAAGAAGGAGGATTTCTAACAAATAAATTTAACAACAGAAACGGTCGCGGAGGTAACCGTTACAGGGGAAATAACCGTGGTAAACGCGGAAATTATTTTTCTGGTTTTGAAAATAGGGATTCTATTCAGTTCAACAGAAAAAATAACCCATATGCATTCCAAACTAACGCTAATAATAACGGTAACAATGGTTACAATAATGGGCAACAATATCAGAATTCCGGTAATAATAATAATTACGGGAGGAACCAAAACCAAAATAGAAATCAAAATCAAAATCAGAACCAAAATCAGCAAAGGCAAAATAAC
>JAHWFP010138183.1:0-19900 GCA_023313725.1 Lithobius niger | reverse complement strand
GTGAAGATACACGAATAAAAATGGATTAGAGTTCGCTTGAATGCAACGAACTATAATTTGTACATATACGCGGGTGGCTGGCATGTCACAATCCTTGTTCCCTAGAATTGGAGTTCAAATTCTAGTTCGTTGTGTTCCAAATTCTAGTTCGTTGTGTTCAAGTGAACTCTAATCCATTTTTATTCGTGTATCTTCACATCTGTGTGTATGGGGATACGAGCTCTAATGCTTTTTTCCGCTTCCTTTTTATTGTAATTGCTACGGTCTAATTTATCGTGTCTGCTGTCCATCCACTTTTGTTTGCGGTAAAACGAAAAATTAAAAATGCGTATTTATGTTCAGGTTCCGGCCAAGCTTTATTCTTTACTGGCAACACATTAGCGTTTGTGTAGATTCAGCAAGTGTCATTTCGATGGGTGGTTGACTCTGCATTGTTGCAGGCAGACACAGTTGCAGGCTCTTACTGCGCCCGTAACTGTTGCCTCCAATGTACGAACATTCAGTGTGTTTGTGAAGAATTGTTTGCGAACATCTACTTCCGATAACCGTTTAGATGCCCTAATGGTTTTGGCATGTGAAAAAGACTTGACTGACAAAATTCAGCTTGCAAAAGAAGTTGGTACATGGGCTCAATTGAAGAGGAGTCGTGTAGAAGTTTTTACAGACTCGTAGTTTGAAAGGGCAACGATATATTAAGGAATTACACACTAAAAATTCTGCCTACTGTAACAAATGTTAAGTTTTGTGGCAAACCTATAATCGTTTTATAATTAAAAGTAAAATCTTGAAACATATATTTTCTTGTGATTGTTTAGTCTTAGTGGTCCAGCATGCATAAATAACAGTCTGTGTGCCACTAAATCGAATGAATTGAAACGTTTACAATAAGGGTAAAGAATTGTGTTTCTCCGTTTAAGGGCGCGTTTACGCAATGACTCGCCTTTGCATTCTCACAGCTAGAACTCAATCGCGATGGCAAAGGTGACATTGCCATGGTAACAACGCTAAATGGATTAGCTAAATCCGACATCGTTTGAGTAAATACTAGCAGTCTTATAATCCGTGCCAATAATATAAAGAATTCCTCATGACGAAACAATTTTCCCAAACGCTTCTGAACTCACGTTTTTTGCTGTTTTCGTTGCGAGGCGGCAGGCATAAAACCGCCGCCATGTTGGAATTTGAGGTGATTTCTAGCTTCTAGCTGCGAGAATGCTAAAGCGAGTAGTTGCGTAAACGTGCCCTAATACTATGTTTACAATTGTGCTGGCAGCTTACATAAAATTACCAAAAATGCGTAATGAAATTACGACAAATCGAAAGCTTCCGGGGCTCTGCCCCGGACCCCGCTGGGGGAGCTGACAGCGCTCCCCCAGACCCACAAGCCGTCTGGGGAAAAGTCGGCACATTTCACAGTTCCCCCCCCTCCAATTTTTTGCCTTCGCTACGCCCCTGAGCGGGGGCCAGTCACAAGTGACGTCACGCGAAGCGAGTCAAAGTCACAGCCATTGGAGCTAGCAGGTGCGCGTCTCTTGGCAGACAGCCGGCTGGGAATGGGAGCGCGATGGCGGCCGTAAAGGGATTGTATTCAACGATAGTGAATATAAATTAGGAAATAAAACAACTTTAAACTACTTCTACGGTGTTAAAAACTTTAAAAAAAGATGTCGGAAGCTGGAAACAACGCTGTTATGCAAGAATAGCCAGAGGACGTTATCATTTCAAGGTCTCCCATGTATTTCAACGGAAGGTGAATATTTTCGTAAAGTGGATTTACGTAGTCGAACTTCAACTTTTTTTTTTAAAGTTATGAAAACCTAATACGATTGTCCCAAGTATATTTTTGTGCAATAATTTACACTGTAATTATTACGTCTGCAATTTTTTATACCCGCAGATCGCTTAGTTATTTTACTACGATTTATTTTACCGAGGCAAGCAACATGTTTACGGCGACAATGTTTTGGTTGTGTTGCAACCGGTATCCGGTTCAATATAATTGCCGGATCCGGATCTCGTTGGACACCGCATTACCCCGCGGCGGATCCGGATATATCCGGACTCGGTCGATCCATAGTTCCTTTTATAGTTCTGTATATAGTCTTTTTATAGTACTGTTATAGTTCCGTTGATAATTTTGACGCCAGAGGTGTCAAATGCTTCCATTATTGGGTAAAAGACCAAACCATAATTTAAGCATTTGCCAAGTATGAAATAAGCCACTATTTCAGGCATGTTAGGGGCTGCTCAGTATTTATCTCCGAAGGGGGGAAAGAGCTAGAAGTTTGTGGTGGAAACTTCCAACTCTCCCTTAACTCACGCAAGAAAAATTGTAATTCCTCTTTGGAATGGCTGATTTTTTTTTGTAGCCTGTTCCCGTAAGTCAGCAAAGCTATAGAAGCTTGTACAGTCAAACCTAGCTAAAGCAATTTGGAAGGGATGTACCTCTTAGGAAAAAGAGACAAACTCGAAAAGTTTGCTATATGAATACTTGTTCCTCGTATTGGATCACAAAACTGGAAAGCACCCAATAACCAGTGTGAATTATACTGCTCGCGCTTAGCTTCAAACAAGCAAGCCAGCCTTAGATGGATATGCTACCACGACCATGTGTTGCACACATTTGAGGAATGAATGTTTACACCTTAACCCTTTACTGCCCTTTACTGCCAAACTGGATAAGATTATTTCTGTAGAGTCCCATGTTACCAAGGTCAGTGGTGGAATTCAAACCAGTGTTTCCTTGGTTTTCTATTCGGGGACACTGACCACTGGGCTGTGTTTGCTTGGGTCCCGGGGATCCCTTACAAAGCGTGTGTTGGGAGTTGGGACTTACTTTTTACTGTTCAGTAGCCGTCCGTTATATTGGATACTAGGCAGGAAAGGGTTAATGAAAGGAAAAAGTAACCTGTCATATTCAACAGACATTTTTTTTACATGGTTACTGTCTGTAGTGGAGTCAGCCCAGAGTCGTACTGCTGAGGAAAAGGCGCCTGTGCCATTTGGAGGGATGACAGGACTGACGTAGGCCTCACCTCCAACCAGTTGGTTTGAGGAAGTGCTATAAACTCCCCAGGCAAAGTCTTGGGCCGAGTCCTGGAAGCTTTTGCTTGTTTTAATATTCGGCTGTCATTTCCGGATTCAGTGTCCATTTTTTAAATGTCTTCTATATCTTAAAGATTGCCATTTGGTTAGTTAGAGGGCAATCATTTTTGTTCTGTAGAGGGCAAAAATTACCCAAGGGGCGCCAGAAGTGTGGCAACCAAAGGACGCCGGTGTCATGGCACAAAGGCACTTTGGCCAGTCCGTGCGTGAGTCAGCCCGGTAGCTGACTTTCAAAACGTCTTTTTTTTTTAAAGAATTCTTCAGATCACTTTGTATAGTGAATTGTACACCATTAAATTACCATAATGTCCTTAAAAAAAAATTGGTTTTCACCTCCATCCGTAAATACTTCCCTTTAGTTATAGACTAAATATGTATAGTTTATTTGCGCACTGTGCTCAAAACCTTAAATTTATTTTAAGAAGCTTCATTAGAGCCACCACCAGGTGGTGTGTCTTCTTACTACCCAGCAAGCACTGCCACCTCTCCCACACAATTTGTTTGAGCACCGACCTAGTTGGTCAGGTGTTTTTGCTCTCGCTAAAAATGGCAAATTCTCAACAAACCTTCGAAAATGCTCTTGAATGCTAGTTCAGAAGTGTCCTCACACCAGAAAACCCCCGGGGACAAGCACATCACATTTTATAATGTGTAGAACATGTAGTTTTAAGACAAACCCTGCAATATTTGCCTTCTTCATATTTAGTTGCAAATTAGGCGTATTATTATGCAAATTGGCGTCAGACAGATCAGAAAAAGTCAAGATTAAACCTATACCCAGACGTAACGAATATTCCGCTTCGTCATACTCTGGTACTGGTTCGTTTGGTAATAAGCTTGGCCCAGTGTGTTAAATAGAGCCCCGTCTGACGTTTTATTAAACGTGCATTCTAATTGTAACTTGACCGTTTGGGTTACGCTAAGTTGTTGCTCCCGCCCACTGTTGCGTTACTCCTTTCGGTCCCCTTTTTTGCCACCAGAACGTTTAAAATAAACTGCAGTTGGGTGAAAGCCCACCCTCTGTCGCATCTGTGGTCTTTTACGGTACTCGAAGTTTTATTTAAATGTCAAGTTTTGCACGTGTTGTATTCTGATCATGCCTGTGCAATGTTTGACCTGTCTGATAACTAATTTGCAGGGAAAGGATCGTGCAACAAGAACGTCATGATGTCGAGTTAGCGATGCGTCTTGCTGAAGAGACGAATGGACAGGTGGACGAGACCATCCAAGCGCTCAAGAGATCCGAAGCTGTCATTTCCAAGCGACAGCAGGCAGCTGATAAGAAGTATGACCTCTCAAAATGGAAGTACTCTGAGCTTCGCGACACCATCAATACTTCTTGTGGTAAGTGCAGTGTTTGTGTAAATATTTCTATCTTCATGTTATTGGTGGAATTGGTATTTGCTTGTCTTAAGTGTTGTACAGAAATCAGTTCCTGGTATTAATTTTCCCAGAAAGGACGGGTCAAATGGAAAAATTCTTGATACTTTGCCGAGTTTGTGTTCTCTTAATGTCACAGTTGACAAAAGGTTGGAGTAGGTTATAATAGTGGACCTTTTTTAAATTTTATTTTATTAATATGTAAGGGCATCTGGAGGCCATCTTTTCCAGAGTTCTTTAGTGGATAAGTCAAGTATTAGTCTTCTGTACTGCCGAAACGCCTGAGAAGACTATTGCAACGACTTTGTCCGTCTGTCCATCCATCACGTTTTCCAACTTCAGAACAGTACCAAATAGACAAACTGTTTTCACTATTAGATACGACGACCAAACATTAGTTAAAAAAACACGGCAAATTAAAATATTGTGGCTTCCTTATAGCTAATAGGCTTTCTCGAGTAACTCAACGAAATAATAACATTTGATTGTCGTATTTAACCACTACAGGAAAACATGCAACCATAAAAACAAAAGGATTTCATTAACAACACACGTTAACATCTAGGGATCGACCGGATACCATTTTGCCGGATCCGGGTCGGTTCCGGATAATTTGATGTCAGTGCCGGATCGGGTCCGGATCTAGGTGCCGGATCCGGACCGGTACCGGATACCGGGTATTTCACACACAAAAACGAAATAAAGCCGTTTTATTTTTTCCCCCTTATAAGTTGCAGTTGCGGTGTTAATTTTCGCTTTGTTTCACATTATTTTCTTACCTTAAACACTCAGAAGTCTTACGCTATTAAGAGTGCGTATAGACTACAGCACTCCACTGGTTTGACGATGTAGCTAAATTTTTTGAAACAATCAAATAAAGCACTAATTAGGTTAATCAATCAAAAAATATTTTAAATTAAGGATTTTCTCATTGATTAGCCTAGCCTACTGCTTCATTTCGAAAAAAAATTGCAGAATATTTAAAAATAAAATTTATTTAATTTATTTTTTGCCAAATAAAATAACATAAAAAGCTGAAATACAAAAAAAAAGTTAGAAAAATATTTACAGGTTTAAAAGTGGTATCAGTTAATCATGCCTGGTTAAAAAAAATAATCTTTTTTATTCTCCAACATATTTTAAAATTTTGTTTAATTATAAATAAAATAAAATAATAACATACAGCTGAAATAAAAAAAAAACACTAAATAAATATTTAAAGATTTTAACATGGTTATCAGTTAATCATGCCTGGTTTTAAAAAAAATCTTTTCAATTCTCCAAAGTATTCTTAAAATTTGTTTAATTATAAATAAAGCCAAATAAAATAAATTTAATAAAGCTGAAAATAATTTAAAAAAAATAATATGTGCAGATTTAAATATGGTGTTATCAGACACATCAGGTTTTGGAGTTGGCTAACTACTCCAACAGTTGACTACCTCCTCCAGGAGTCCAGGTGGGCTCTAACGTTTTACTACTGCTGATTTGACAGGAGATGTTTACCAAGTCTAAAATCGAATTAAGGGAGCAGATTCTCCTACAAAATGGAGTTTGGATACTTCAAAGGCACTCAACATTTACCCAGTATAGTAAATACTTGGATTTTTTTCCAGAAATTAAAAAGCTTCAAAGGTGAAACATTTAACGTTGTAGCTTCGTGTATTAGGCCTAACTCACTCACCACGTGCGATAAGAAAAACATGCTTGTTACACCTAATCTACGCGGCTGATGTTTTTTTTTTGTGGTTAGCCAAGGTAAGTTTGATAGATCAAAAAAAAATCTAGTGAATTAAAGCTATCTTTGTGGAAATAAACTTTTTAAATTACGGTTTTTTTGCGGAGAAATGAGTCAACTTATCGCTACAACTTTAGTAATAGCGCTCGATTGTGCTCATAAAGGTTTTGATTTTTTTGAAAATCTTCGTTTCGTATTCTCCAATACATATTTTTGTTACAATATAATTATCTCGTCTGCAATTTTTTATACTTGTAGACCGCTTAGTTATTTTACTAAGATTTTGCTGAGAAGCAAAGAAAAAAGAATGTTGATTATTTGTGCAGGATCCGGTTTAAAATTATTGCCGGATCCGGATCTTGCCGGATACTGCAAGATCCGGCGCCGGATCCGGATCTATCCGGACTCGGTCGATCCCTATTAACATCATTTAAAATTGTCTCGATACCGTGTTGCATGGATGAATCGGCCTGCGCTCGAACCAAATTCGGTTAGCTGCTACTTAAGAAATTAAAACGGTTGGTAAAAAGTAGGCCTAAAAGCTGACAATTACACCTAGAATCTAAAACTAGGCCTAAAAGCTAGCACATTTTTAACAGGTAGTTGTGATGGTTACTACTTTTAGATTACATAAGAAAGAGAGTGCTGTGGCAGTGTGTGATAGAAGTGTACGCCTCAACATTTTTGAAAGTGGTGGAAGTGTAGAGAAGACTAGTTGCGACTAGTAATTGCTGCAGCCAAGCTCTTAAGCCTACATCAGTGCAATCAGATTTTATGAATTAAAAAATGGTGTTCACTTCTGTGTGAATGGTGCCTTCTACATGCACATTCAAAGGCTCAACCTGTCCTTAGCTGAATTGCCAGGTAGCGTGAGACATTTCTGTTTGCATTCTTCCAGTAACGTACATGAAGAATATACGTTGTTTATAAGATAGAAAATAATGTATGATTATCTCTTTTTTTATTGATGTGTGTGTGTAGCCTGATTTACAGCTATGAACGAATCATTACGCGTGTTAAAAATTGGTGAGCTGCTCATAGACTTGGCTTCGCGTGGCCTGGTGTACGAACGTAGCACACTCCTGCAGCTGGAACAAGAAGTGGAACAAAGTCGCAGTGGAGGATTTCTAATTTGTCATTTCTAAGCTGCACACGTTGATGAAACTATGTCCAATGTGATGTGCGTAGTTTGCATAGTGACTTGTTCCCGGCTATTGCCATTGCACCGAATTTCTGCTAACGATCTGGCTTTTGAGTTTGGTGTTGGGCTCAGCCTCTTTCCTGCTTTTATGCAGCTCGTTTTCAACTTCACTTTGGATCTATATTTTTTTGATGGAGGGAGAACCGTTGGCTTCGTGGTTTAGGCTAGGTCAGATTTGCAGAACTGAAGGTACCAAGTGCCCTTGCACTTTAATCATGGTCGCTGTTTGGTTATTCCAAGCCTAGCAACCAAAGCAACAGAGCACCAATCCATTGGTCCTCTGTTGTTTTTATCTATTGCTGATCTCCAGGTAGGTAGCATAACTTCTGACTCAAGATAGCCTGATGGTTAGCACGACTGACTCGTGTGCAATGAGTTCCTGGTTCAAGACACGTATTAGTGACCTGACATTTTTGGGAAGACAATGGCAATATTGTATGATGCTTCATGCTTGTGTAAATTGTGGCTTGGAAAAGGTCTAAAGAATTTCCTATTGGAATTACCTAGCAAAATTGTCACTATTGCCTGCTGGCACCATGACTTCGGTCAGGAGAGCGACAAACCTCCAAAGGATACCTCAGTAATGCCCAAATTCTGTGGTTACCTTAAACTATAACAATTTATAGCAACTAATAATAACTTTCATTTGCTTTAGAGACCGTAGTTAGCAGGTCAAGTAAATTGGCTACTACCTACATGCATACTGTTCGTAATGGGCCCAATAACCAATGCCCAGGTTGCTTTCTAGAAGGTGATCCTTTAACCCTACTGATCCCAGCGAAAAATAGACCACCCACTAGCCAGAACCAGCCAGATTTTCGCAGCTTGAGAAACATTAGCATGTCTGCATTAAAAGTGGTGTAACTCCCTTAAAAACATACTAAAGGCTTCAATTTTCCTTTTAAACTGCTCACAATAGCCTGAATACTTGCTCTAAAAAAAAATTGTAAAGTATCGGTATATTTGGATGGGGGATGTTAAATGTGTTATAGATCAATAAGACGTAAACACGGTACTAACTTGGAGAGCAATTTTGATCACTTTGTGTACTGTATGGGCACCTTTTTTTTTTATCATATAGTCCATTTGTTAGCCTTCTTCATACCAAAAACGATGCCAAAATGTTAAGAGATGCACCAAATACAAAATTTACTGAATACCGAATACTAACTTGCCGAATACCGAATATACAACTGAATACCGAATATTCGGCACCAAACAGTTTACATATTCGGCCGAATACCAAATTATTTGGTCCTATGCCGAATAATGGCCGAATAGCGTATTATTCGTCCGAATACTTAACCGAATATACAACTGAATACCGAATATTCGGCTACAAACAATTTACATATTCGGCCGGATACCAAATTATTTGGTCCTATGCCGAATAATGGCCAAATAGCGTATTATTCGTCCGAATACTTAACCAAATGCTCTACAGAATACTTGCAAATCAAACGTATTTGATCATTTTCCATCTTTTATGAATGTCAGGAAGACAATTCCTCAAAACCAAAAACTAAATGCTTAGCTAAACGTTCTTACATTAACACAATTTTATAAATATATACTAAGAGAATATTCGGCCGAATAGTATACTAACAAATCTTAACACTATTCGGCCGAATACCGAATATCACTATTTGGCCAAAATCAGTATTCGGCTGAATACCGAATATCGTTACACGGCCAAAACCAATATTCGGCCTAATACCAAATACTTGAATTTTTGGTCGAATAGGCCGAATACCGAATAATTGCCGAATATTTGGTATATCCCTAGAAAATGTGTGCAACTTTTTTTTAATGAAATGCAGTACCACTTGTCAAGTTTATCAATAGTGCATTAATCCTTCAAGGTGGCTGCCTTGCTTGGCAGCTTCCTTCAGTCAGAAAGTTTAGGCCTATTTTGTAGAAACGGTAATAACCTTACAGCCATAATTATTTACATCAATTTGGCAATTGTTCTTAAAAAAACCTTTCTAAGTTGTTTCATCTTCGTACAGGCTCAAAAATACGTATTTTATTTTCCGTCATCCCATATGTTGAATAACTGCTGCGGTGCATAACATCACAGCTTGGCTGGGTTGAATAACTTCTCATGCGGTGGTTGATTGACAAAGCATTTCAGGTTCAGGATAGTCTGTTCCCTACTAGTTTCGTTGTCGGGGAAATTTTCAAAATCCGTACTGTTTAAAAAAAAAGATAGTAATAATGTATTAAAAATACCATAGCAGTTTACTCTGAAAGCTCGTATCGAAAAAATTTCAGTCTTGATAACTTAGCGCACAATTTCAGAATGCAGGAACTTCGCCAGATTCTTGCGAATTTTCAACAGACAGTATTCGTCAGTCTTCTTCAGGCACTAAGAGATTTTAGAGCTTGTAACTACATCACGATTCGAACAGAATTCGCAAGAATCTAGTGAGGTTCCTTTATTATGAAATTGTGCGTTAAGTTTTCTCTACTGACATTTTTTCAGTAATAATGTACTGTAACGGAGAAATTCTTCCGCAAATTTTCAAACTTCTCATCCAATCCTGGAATTTTCGTCGAAAATGGCAGAGTAATAGGCTGAAATGGACAGCAACTGATCAATAGCGACGCGAGAAAGGCAGATTAGGTCTCGTGAGGCAGGCCTCCATGGTCAGCAGTGTCCATTCTTATCCTGTCGTGCATCTAGTCGGATGCATCTAGTTTATGAACACTTCGGGGCATGTGCCGATTTTGGCCGTGATGTGACCACTTTTCATTTTCTGTGCGTTAGCAACGCTAAGACAAATTATCACTCATTAAAAACACCCAAGCCATGCAAGAAGTTTTAACTAAAATAGCCTAACTTCAAAATCGTCTACAAAAAGTGTAGACTCTAGCCTAATGTGCTTGTATTCACAAATAACGTTTTAGGAGTTTGGATGTGTTACCAAAAAGTTATGATTTACCGTAAATCTACTGTTAAACGTCTGTGGATACTTGCAGTTAATTTAGCAAAAATCGGGGGTGGGTGTTGAATAAATTATAGTCCCTTGTCTAACCTGACATTTGACCTTACATCACAGAAAAAGGCCAATTTATTGCATAATTTTAATTTCTTTTCAAAGCTGTGAAGAGGGGATGGGATGGAGTTGGGGGGGGGGGGGAGTCCTAATAGTGGAAGACCACTTCTAGTGGAGGTAGATGGGCTGCTTCATGTCAAGAGAGCATAACGATTTTTTCCACGCTATTCAAAATAAAGCTACACCCTTTTAATCATTCCAGTATATCCTCACATGATAGAATTATAGTAGTTAGATTTGCTGTGGTTAGTTACATGCAGTCTAGGAATGAAAGATAAGTGTCACACACTGGCGACCTGTAGGCCAGGAATGACAGATAGAGATAGCTCTTCTGCTTTCCATGATAGAACGAGTGTATAAGTGTTTTGTCTTTCCGGCCACATTTCTAGTTTGTTTTGCAGAAGAAAAACGACGTTTTAATGGGAGGGTGGTTATTAGGCTATTTCACAATTTTGACCTAACATTTTAAGTGGATGGGTGTTAGCTTCATCAGGGCGTTTAATTGGTATATAAATGTGTCCGCTAAAGAAGCATAAAGTTAAGCATAAAGTTAGAAGCTGTTTTCTAGGTATGTGGCTCCTTGGCAGAGAGAATGATTGTCTGCGGCCATCAATTACAACATTCCACGGGAACAAATTGTTAATTTCCGCGGCGAATTAAAAAGTTATATTAAGGAGAACAAAGTTAAAGTTAAGTTTTGGTGTCAGGTCGGTCTTTTTACTGCTGAAAAAGTTCACAACAATTATTGTTCACAACAATTTGTGTGCATCTCAATATAGAATTCATATAAAAATTTTAATCTATGCCTACACTTGCTATTATGAATTCCTAATTGTTGAAAAATGCCAAAATAACATAAAATCCGCTAAAATCTGCGAGTACTGTATTTGGGATTTCCGTGAAGATTTCAACTTTCCGCAATTCTTAAAATGGTGTCACATGTGATAAGGTTCGCATAACACCAAGAATATTCAAGCAAAAACAATTACTGTTAATGTCGCAATTTTTTTGAAAAGTAATGTGCTAGTGGAAAAGCATTGTGTCACTGCTCCTTGGGCTGCTTGGTAGATAAGGCCATGACGCACATTGTTCTACAGCGACTGTAAATATTATATGAAATTGTTACAACTGATAATTTTTACTTTCCTCAAAATATTACCTTTTTAATCTAAAATCCCTAGCTTATTAATTCGTTCAAATTAATGCTCAATGTCAACAGTAAAAAAAATGTGCCCACCAGGCTCCCCACCATTGTTGTAGTCGCAATTGCCGTACCTGCGATTTTCGTCTCCGTCCTTGCTCAAGTTGGGTGCCCAAGTTGTCATGAAATTGTTACAACTGATTGTTTTTGTTGCTTTGCAGACATGGAATTGTTGGAGGCTTGCAGAGAAGAGTTTCATCGGCGGCTCAAAGTTTATCACTCGTGGAAGTCTAAGAATAAGAAACAAGCTGGAAATGAAAGTCAGCGTGCACCAAAGTCTGTAATGGATTCTGGTAATTGAACTGCTGGCTGAATTCTGCTAGTGGCTGTGCTTGTAACGTAGTTTTGCCGACGTTTTGTGACGAGTAGAAATCCTGCACGAATTTGTTTTGTTTGCTTTGTGTTCTTGAATGTGAGAATGTGAATTTATTGGCAAATAGCATGCTTTAAGCATGATCTATCCTTGAATACAGTTTATTAAACCAATTAATATATATCAAGTCATGTGTTTGTTGCTTTTTTTAATACACTAATACATTGACAATGCAAGTGCTTTCATGCTTTGATTTTTGTGTGTTTTATGCTAACATTGGAAAACCAGGATCAGGTAGGTAACACAGTGGAGGCTTAACATTGAAGCTGGCAATCATTAACGTGAAATGAGAAAGTCGACTAACATGCATAACTTTTTGCTTTAGCTTTGGTATGTGTCTTTTGTGTCAATTTTGAGTAATCGATTTCAGAAATGGATTTAGGATTAGGCCAAAACGTTAAGGTGGGACTAGGCCAAAAAGTGAAATACAAATGTGGGCATGGGCCTTGACACTAGCGTGGAAGTTGGCTTGGTGATTTACAATATTTAGGGATAAACCCAGATTTACCTTCCAAGCTTAAAATCAAGCTTCTTCAATTGCCATTAATAGGCCTAAATGTAGGTGTCTAACATTCAGTACAATGGAGCCCCATATAAGTAGTAGTGTATGCTTTTTAGCTTGCTCAAGCCAGACCGGTTTTGAACTTGTCTCTTCCAATCTGAGGAGGAGAAAATCTGCGGTTCTTTATTCTCGAACTATTTAACTTAAACTTTTGCTTACTTAGTTAATTTGCATGTATCACGTTTTGCTCTGGATCGCATCTGAGCCTGTGCCAATGCTGAATATTTCACTTTATTTAATGGAAATTGTGCAATACTAGAACTTACAATGTTCTTTTCAGGCGAATCGTTGTATTCTTTGTGCAAAGTGTTCAGATGTGTATGGCTTTCTGTGTTGAAGAGTGAAGACTTTATTTTAGTTTTTACAAACTAACTTTAGGATAATTTTATGTACCATATTAACGATAACCACTATTTGAAAGCTGTCAAAAGTAGAATTTTATTGGTACGATGTATTGGAAAGTCGAAATCTGTCAATAGTTGGTGAGTTTTTGGTAAACAAAAACATTACTAAATGGCTGCTAGCGATCCGATAATTGTCGGTATTGGCACATCCTTGTAAACAAGTAATCAAAGTAATTATTAAACCTTAAACTTGATTTAGTTACAAAGGTCTGAAATGCTTCGATTTTTCTAAGTGCGCAGAGGAAACAATCTGTGGTTTTACTAGTATTTTTCCTTTCACCTATTTAAAGTTCATAGGATGCCTCATCCCACTTTAATGATTGTCTGCTTCGAATCTTTAGATAGTTCACATTGACAATTGACTTTTTATGTAACACTAGTTGTCCTCTTTTTACTAGCTCAGCACACTCCTGTAGCATCTCCCCAAAGAGCACCTCCAAACTCAAGGAACCAGCAGCGCTTCTTCCGTATTCCATTCATGCGCCCCTCAGAACGTAACCGTGATAACATAACTGCTCAAGATAAAGGGTGGTGGTATGCACATTTCGATGGCCAGTGGATAGCCAGACAGATGGAGATTCATCCTGAGAAGCTGCCTATCTTATTAAGTGCAGGTAATTTTTTGTTTAAAAATGCGTTAACACATTATACTGTAAGAGTTCAGAAAATCAACACCAAAACAAACACACACAATCTTAACAAGGAAACTAGTCCACAATTTCCACAAATTTTCTTCAGTTTGTGTGAAGGAGAATGTAAAACGCCTCCCGACTGTCTTCTTCGGGCACTATTTTGAGGTTTTTCCGCTATTTTGGCTCACATCACTCTTGTTGCTTACATTTGAACGCGGTGGCCGTGGCCTCCTATGTTGGTGGGGCTGGTCCTGGCCGTGGCCTTCGATGTTGGTTGGACGATGGCCGTGGCCTTGGTTTTCTTTGTTGGTCGTGCCATTTCCATTCGGTTGCAAGGCTAGTGTAGAGGTCGGCCCTCACGGGGTATTGGATTGCAGGTGTGGAAGGTGCTTGAATATTCATGAGGTTGTAATTTCTCTTGTGTGCGTGTATAGCCAAGGACTCTTGAGCCTCTCAAACGCCGATCTTTTTTTGAATTTGACGCAATTAGGGTCTCGGTATTCTCCCAGTCTATTTGATGCTTAGTACCTATGCGATGGACTGCGATGCCGTTTTCTTCATTATTTCTAACATCTGCTGTATGTTGCCTTAACTGTATTCCTTACACCCTTCCCGGTGTCTCCGCCGCGTGTTCGAATGTAAACAACAAGACTGAAGTGACCAAAAACACCGGTAGAACCTCAAAATAGTACATTCTTCTCCACACAAACTGTCAAAAATTTGCGGAAATTGTGGATTAATTTCCTTGTTTGATATTGTGCATGTTTGTTTTGGTGTTGGTAATATTGGTTCTACTTTTATTTCTCCTTTGAGGCAAGCATTAACTCGGGTTCGACCGAATGTGCTACCAAATCTGAATAATTGGCAAGATTTACCAGATCGTATCCAGATCCTAACAGAATCCAGAAAATCTTTGTTATACATTGATAACAGTAAACAGTAATAAAACCAAAGGCTGTAAACCACGTAAGGCCTGTCAGTTTGTTTCCGACACTACCACAGGTATCGGTATAATTTACAGAAATATCAAAAAAATCGCACACTCAAGATCCCAAAAATTCCTTTTAAATTCGAATATTTCCAGCCCTTTTGTCTTTTAATGCAGTTCACCAGCAAGGTTGAGTGAACATTTTTGCAACTGTTCACTGGTTTTCCCCTATATCATCTGAATGGTTCATGCTATTAATTTAATTCCGGAATAGCTGGTACGAATGTACTTTTAATTTTGTATTGCGAATGAGCCAAATTTTATAGTAAGTATTGGCAAAAGTTTGCCAAATCCAGATCCTAAAGATTTGGCTTCAGTTTTGGTTCAGACCTGTATATGATTAGTCCCTATACCTTAATGAAATTAATTAATTAATTGTCCAGCAAAGGGCAAAAACCATGGCACCGCTTGCTGTAATGCCCGTTTTTAATTATGTTATTGCTAGGGAGTATTGACAGGAGTCATCGAAAATTTGATGTGAACAGCGTGTTCTCCTTGGTGGGAGTGTGTGTTCTTCGTTTTTTGGAAAAAAGGAGAACAAACCCAAACCATAACAGAAGCCTTAACAACCATCTCTAAAAAACCTACGCAGCCCAAAACAATCGGGACAACTGGGCAAAGCCTCGGTCAAACTCCAATGACAAGCCTGAAAACAACCAGTCCTTTCGTTCCAGGCCCTATGACAAAACAAAAGGGCAAAACAGTCGAAGCACCATCCCCGACAGACGGAGCCGTTATTCCTCTCCTGGAGGGAAGAGGAGCTCCCGCAAAGACCAATGATGCCATCCGGCCATCAAGCTTTTCAGTGGAAGCACGCCTCCGTCATTTTTTTCCCCGCTTGGAAAAAAAAACTTAACATCCTAACTTCAAATGCTTTCAATCATTCAAGACGGATTTTGTCCAATGTTCACCTCCAAGCCACCTCTTGTTAGTTCACTCCACGCTGCAACCTGAAATTATCTACCGAAATTCAAGATCTTCAGGCGAAAGGCGCCAGGGTTCTACAGCTCTATTTTCTTGCGCCCGAAGAAATCAATAGGGTAGAGATTTTCAATATCAAACTTCTCAATCGATTCATGGACAACAACCATTTCAAGGTGGAAACACTAGAATCAATCTGCCTATCCGTAAAAAAGGACGACTAGACAATCTCCGTAGATCTGGAGGATGCTGACCTTCACTTACCACTTCATACATCAGTCCAACACCTCTTTCGCTTCATGTACGACAACAAAGTTTACGAATTCCAGTGCCTGACATTTGGCCTGAACACAGCACATAGAATATTCACCCATATACTGAAACCAATCCTGGCAAAACTGCACCAGAACCAGATAGAAGCAAGTGCCTACCTCTACCTGGAAGACTGGTTATTAAACAACCAAGATCCAATGAAGTTAGCCTGTAATCGGGGCATAACAATCGGCCTTCTCAATCAGCTCGGATTTGGTGTGAACTTAAAAAAGTCGAGACTCAATCCAGCCCAAGATTTCATCTTAGGAGTCTCCTTAAGCCTAAAATCTGCCACAGTAATGCCGTCACCGGACAGGATGAAAATTTCATACATCACGCACACCACTCCGTCAACAGTCCCATCATTCTCTCAGGGAGCTAAACACCCTCATCGGCAAGATGGACTCCATGGCGAGTCTTATCCCCTACGGAAGATGGATGACCATTGACGAGACCATTCTACCACTGCCACATCAACATATGGGGAAACGAGCCAAATCAACCGGATCTAAAACTTCCAGCAAACTCAAACTTTCCAGTGGAAACTCTTTTCTGGTGGTCAGACGTTCAAACTCTATCAGTCTGTTCCACTCCACGAGCTCCTACTAGGACTGTGCGAAAATCGAAACTTTCGATTCGATTTCGATTTTATTGTTCTGTCGAAATCGAACCGAATCCGTCAGAATCAAAATCGAAAAATTCGATTAACGAGATTCCCACCGATTAACGAGATTCCCACCGAGTAACGAGATCCCCATCGAGTAATGAGATGAAATATTTTCAATTTTATGAAAAATTTTAAGTAAATACACTGAATAAAGTTTAACAAACAAATTTGAATCAAGTAAAGCATTAACTTTAGTAAAAAATGTGTAATGACTTCGTTTTATATGGCAACTGTGCATGGTACCATATAAATCATTGCTAAAATAGTGTAGTCATTGCCTTACAACATGCCAGTGTAAGTTTAGCAATCAACTAAGAGGCAATAATTTGCCAAACTTGCACAATATATGAAGTTAATTTGACTAAAGAAAATCTAAGGATGGTGCTACTCAAAAGGGGGAGTGTGTTGAAACCAAAATGTTTTTTTTTGCGCATTAAATGAAGACATAATTCAAAGTTCAATGTATTGGAGTAACATTAGTTTATAGGAGTGTAATTACTTAAAATTAATATCTTTTTCAAAGGCTAGCCCTTATTGATAAAAATTGAAAAAAAAAAGTTTAAAATCGAAAAAGAAAAAAAATGAATTTCAAAATCGAATAATAATCGAAATCGAGATGTTCTTCCCCAAAATCGATCGAAATCGAATCGAACCCAAAATATTAAAACCGCACACCCCTAGCTCTTACCAGATCTCCTACTACTGACCGACGCCTCTCGGGAAAGCCCAGGGAGCGCACATAGCCCATCACGAGACATTGGGACAATGGTCACAACAGGATCAAGACCACATCAACGTCTTGAAACTGAAAGCCGTACTCGAAGCCATCCCCCTTTTCCAACATTTAGTCAAAGGGACAATCGTCCAATTCCAAGAAGACAACACAACAGCAGTGGCCTACATTCGGAAAGAGGGTGGAACGAGGTCTCGCAAACTCCACGAAGTAACCTCGTCAATTTTCCATCTTTGCATAAAACTCGGCACAATCATCCAACCACTCCACATCCCAGGCAACCGGAATATGATTGCAGACTCTGTTTCTCGCCGAAAGCTTCCAACAGGAGAATGGACTCTCAAGAAATCCATCTGCGAATATCTGTTCAACATTTGGGGCACCCCAATGATCGAACTATTCGCCACGAGACACAATGCCAGACTTACCTACTTCATCAGTCCAGTCCTAGACGAGCAAGCCGCAGTAGTAGATGCACTGACCTTCCCTCGGATGAACCTCTATGCGTACCTATTCCACACGTTCAAACTACTCCCTCAGGTCCTAGAAACGATAACTCGATCTCAAGGCCTATTCCTACTGATCGCTCCAAACTGGCCATCAGCAGGGTGGTTCCCTCAGCTTCTAAGTCTCGTAGTCAACACTCCCAGAAGTCTTCCTCAAATACAGGATCTGCTGTCACAACAGAAGGGATCCAAGTTCCACCCAAACACCAGCGCGCTAAACCTTCACAACAGAAGGGATCCAAGTTCCACCCAAATACCAGCGCGCTTAACCTTCACGGGTAGCTAGTATCATCAAACTCGTCAACAAGCTCCTCGCATTGTCAGTAAAGCCATCAGGGACTCGACCAACTGAATCTGTGACAGCCACTGGTCAAAATGGTTTCATTGGTGTGACAGAGGGAAAGTCAATCCCATCAACCCCACTCTACCAGATCTTCTGAGATTCCTCAACGACCTCTTCAAGGAAGGATTAAATGGATCAACAATTCTCGTTTACCGTTCAACACTGAACTCCATCTTCAAGGCTGCAGGCAGTACTAGCCACCTCGATGACTACCGCGTCTCCTCCCTAATCAAATCATTCGATTTAGAACGACCTGCAACTCGCCGCATCTTCCCTTATTGGAACCTATCCATCGTCCTTCAATCATTGTTGAAACCACCTCATGAAGCAATGCAAAACTGCCCCTTGCGGCATGTCTTGATGCAGCAAAATTCAAGCCTTATCAGCCAATCCTGCCTACTTCGTTTTCGCACCAGGTAACTCGTTTGTATCCATAATACCATGAACTCAACCAAAAGTTCTGTGAACCAACTAAACTAATTCTCATCCAAGCGCTATCAAACATCTTGTATGTCAGGTTCGAGACTTCATTGCTACATTGCCAGGACCGACAACGAGCTTCGTAGAGGCAGAAATCAACTTTTTCTACTTTTCAACAGAGGCTTCGGCGAAACCTCAGCAGGCACCATCATACAGTGGATAAGGGAAACCATCCAAAGTGCATACGAAGATCGAAACATCACTTGTGCTGACAGCAACATTAGAGTGATGGCACATGAATTGAGGGCAATCTCCACATCATGGGCATTCCACAACTTCATGCCAGTTCCTGACATCCTGACAACAGCATCAAGGTGACGCACTTCCATCTTCACCTCACACTACTTCAGGGAGATGACGAAGCAAGCCAATGGACTACATTGTCTGGGCCCCATTATAGCAGCCAGATGTGTCATCCAACCACCTTAAGCAGTAGAAAACAGAAGCAAGTCCACCATCAAGATGGAAGCAAGACCCTTATCTTTAAACAAACGGTCCTTTTCAAGGCGACCACATTCTGCCAAAAGAGATCCAAATTTAACTTCATGTTTTCTGAATAACGTGCGAAGTTTGTTAAAGTTTTGGGGTTAGCCAGCTCGTAACCCTAGGGCACCCGTCAAGACGATGCCCGCCACCTAACTTTAACGAAGTCTACCTTTGAATGCAAAAATTCACAGGTTATGTTATGTTTTCCAGCAGCAACAAGAAACAATATTTTGCCAGCCCGTCAGCTCGGGCCGGCTGAAAATTGTTTCTTTTGCCTAGGATACATACAAAACCAAACCCACCCTACCTCCCCTCTTGAATTACCACCTGATAAAATCGAGAGGAAAAGTTATGACCTGCATTTCGTTCGAATGTAAAAATTCACAGGTTATGTATGTTATGTCCTAGGCAAAACATTCGGCTTTCGGCTGGCCCAGGCTGAGGGGCTGGCAAAATACTGTTTTTCATACAAATTGTCTTCTTCAAGGCCAGTCATAATTGTGTGTAATTGTTATAGGTAAAGAAGACATGCAGATGTGTGAACTAAGTTTAGACGAGACTGGTTTAACACGTAAGCGAGGCGCCGAGATTTTACCACCGGATTTTGAAAATGAATGGAGCCGTCACGGTGGTAGGCCATACATTCCACCTGCAAGCCGAAGAAATTGACAAATTACTTTTTCAGTTGGCAATTTGAGTTATGGACGTATGTATGTGGACCTTAACTCCACCTCCATGATGAATGTGAGTCAACACTCGTACACGTCATCAGCCTACAATTCCTTATGCTAAGCAAAAAAAAAAAAAAA
>JAHWFP010138182.1:0-12706 GCA_023313725.1 Lithobius niger | reverse complement strand
TTCTACTGCTAAGAATGACTTGTGTAACAATTTTCAAGGTTTTAGAATAATTTGCAAAGGTCAGTGAGGGAAAACAGGGGCTCGCTGGAGCCCCTTTGGGGGTATTTCATGGCGTTCCATGGCTGATTCGATTTATGCTGCTAAGAATGACTTGTACACCAAATTTCATGTTTTTTACTTGATCTGGAAGAATTTGATGCCCAAGCCCCTGGAAGTGGGCATGGGCGGGGAGGCGCTGAAGGTATTTGGATTTCATGGAGGTCCATGGCTGGTTTGATGTTTAATGGTTAGAAGACGTGTGTACCAAATTTCGTGTTTTTAGCTTGATTTGCTGAAATTTGTTTCTTAACTTAATGACTTCTGCCCAGTGCTCTACAATAATTATTGCTCTACCGACGAGAATACGGCAGTCATATCTAAATCGTATTCGAAGGACCCTGGTCGGTATTAATACCTACATGTTAAGCTATACAAATTCAAAATCGGTTCATTGGTCTCTATGTGAGAGCAAAGGTTCTAGCCCATTTGGCTTCCCGTGTCAAGAATATTGTAGTTACATTAAAATATCATACGAAAGGCCCTCAGCCATGTCCATACCTACGTTTTAAGCTATAGAGCTTGAATATCGGTTGAGTGGTTTGATCTCCAGGTGACAGCAAAGAGTCGCTACAACAACATTAATGATTTGCGACCAGTGCTGTACAATAATAATTGCTCTGCCGACGAGAATACCGTAGTCACATCAAATTCGTGTTCAAGAGGCGCTAGTCGGTGTTAACACCTACATTTTAAGCTATAGAAATTGAAAATCGGTTCATTGGTTTGATCTCTAGGTGAGTGCAAAAGTTCTAGCCCATTTGGCTTTCCGTGTCAAGAATATTGTAGTTACATTAACGTAGCCTGCGAAAGGCCCTACGCCTTGTCCATATCTACGTTTTAAGCTATAGAACTTGAAAATCGGTTGAGTGGTTCGGTCTCCAGGTGAGAGTAAAGAGTCATAACAACATTAATGATTTCTGCCCAGTGCTCTACAATAATATTTGCTCTGCCGACGAGAAGATTGTAGTCACATCAAAATCGATTTCAAAAGGCCCTTGTTACCTGCATTTTAAGCTATACAAATTGAAAATTGGTTAATTGGTTCGATCTCTAGGTGAGAGCAAATGTTCTAGCCCATTCGGCTTTCCGTGTCAAGAATATTGTAGTTGCATTAAAATAGCCTGTGAAGGGCCCTAGGCGATGTTTATACCTACGTTTTAAGCTATAGAACTTGAAAATCGGTTCAGTGGTTTGATTTCCAGGTCAGAGCAAAGAGTCCCAACAACAACAACAAGAAATGGCCATGCCGTGGACGCCGAACGGTTCAATTGTCGTCATTAAAATTTGTAAGGCGGTGAAATAGTTATGACACGACGCCAAATACCAAATTTCGTTGGTCTATGTCAATTTTGGGCAAAACTATTGGAGTTCAAAGTTTGACGTTTAACATGGAAGTTCATGCTGAGGCGTACATAAGGATGAAGAAAGTGCCAAAAGATGAAGACAATGGACTTCAAACAGTGCCTCCAATTAGGAAATCAAAAGTTTCAATAATGTTGGCTATAATAATACAGCCGAACTGAATAGTTTCAAAGTAGGTTGAGTGATAATCACTGCCTGCGTGATCGTTGTTGCTGGCTTATCGCGTTGGTTTCAAGACGGAGAAATAGGCAATGCAGCTACAATGAGAAGTACGATTTACTTTCTTAAGAAGACGAAATACCACGGGACGCCAGGGGATGGGGGGGAGGGAGGGGGGGTGGACAAATCACCCAATGGGGAAGTGTGGCAAGGGGACGGGGGAACAGGGAGGAGGACAAGGTGCGAGGGGAACAGGGAAGGGGGTGGCAATCGCGGGCCTTTTCAAGTAATGTTGCCCAATATACTGCTTCGTTGATGCATGCGCAGATGATCTGCGTGGGTATCAAAACGGAGAAACTGCCAATCAGCCACAAATTACCGCCTGTGTCCCAGGGGAGGGGGCAGACCAGACAATGGGGAAGTTCGGGGAGGATTGCAGAGGGTGCAGGGGGGCGTTTTCAAGTCATGCTGCCCAGTATAGCATTCACTCGCGCATGCGCAGATGATCTGCGCGGGTACAGCTAGTATATTATTACTTCCATGTAAATTATTAAACATTTCCATTTTTAAAATACACTTAGGCTGGAAACGCAGTTGGTCAGAAACTGTATCAAGCCTATCTTGGACGCATTGCCGGGACCGCTGCTAACTAGTATGGATCCCAGCAAACACAAAAAGCATATTTTTTTTTAGAAAAACCTAGATTCAACATTTCCCTAGATTTAATAACATTTTCCATAGATTCAACATTTCTTTTTTTTAAATACACGTACGTAATTGTTTCTTGTTTACCAAGATGAAGGCCTAGTTTTCAACAAATTCACCGGGACCAGAGTGTTTCAAACCTGGTACCCGTCACCGGGTCCAAAAACATCGCCAAAATACTTACGTGTTAGGCATTGGGAAACCAGCCGGGAATATAGAGAGAAGTACGAAATGGCCACGCAGATAAATGCATATTTCTTTTTAAGAAACGAACCGAAATCAACGTTGTTGACTGATGGAGAAATTTATCATTTCCTTTGATTTAGGTAAGTGTACGCCAATGAACAAGAGGGTAATATCTATTACTTGTAATCTATTGCAATCGTAAAAGAGCATAAAAATGATTGGGAAACTTTAGATTTTCGTAAAACGAGCAGGGAATGTATACATTTGAAAAGTACCTATAATTAGTCTGTAGTAGGGTCTGTAGTAGGAAACGAAGAAAGACAAACAAGCAGCTAGGAGATTGAGATTTAACGACGTGTCGACACCTAGGTCATTAACGCCAACCTCAGTCACAGTGCAATGGCCCGGGTTGCCACTGCACCACACATTACAGAGATGTTAACCAATTGGGCATAATTTTAGTATCAAGGACACAATTTCTATTTGCTTAATAATATGCAAAGAGAAAATTAAATTTAACATCATTTGCCAAAGACATCAAGTCTCTGGTTCCTAAAGACAGTGAAAATAAAATTACGACGAAATTGTGAAGTCGTCACACCAGTAAATTTAAAGTAACATTAATTTCAGTTTTTTTTGTCAACATTACTGGATAGCATAAAAAGGAACACGATTGAAGTTTGACTTTTCTTGCTAAAATGTACACGAATTTTGATGATGTTTAATTTAAATAATCAAACGTACAATTCAGAAAATTACATCGGTTTAAGTGCTGTTGTTCTTTAAGAATAATTGCAATTCGTAAAGCACAAGACAACTTAAACACATGCATATACTGAATTGTACGTTTAATCATTTTAATTAAAAACCATCAATTTTAATCCGTGTACGTTTTAGCAAGTGAAGACAAACTTCAGTCATATAACCCGTTTTGTGCGGTACGCTTGACGGTATTGTTTGTAACAATCCCAATTTGTTTTTAAGCCGTTAACATTCGGCCGACATTACATTACCTGCACCACACAAGTAACAGAAATTACATAATAATAGTTACATAATAGCTCTACCGGTAATAAAAACTGTAGCGACCACGTTTAAAATAAGCCACTGGGCAATATCTTCGAGTTCTTTCCAACACACACTTCCTTTTGAACATCACTGGCTAATGTGAAGTCAGCCAGTCAGTTATTGATTAACTTGTTAGCAAACGGGTCATGTAAGATGGTAACACGTAATGTTGGGGGCGGAGGGGAACAAAATTTTTTAATAACTTTAATATTAAGTAAATCTCATTATGTAACTGGGATTATTACCTTCAGAAAAGCAGAACGGTATATGACAGGTGAGTTCAAAGCTTTTTATTTTGTATTTCACATCAATACCACTGACTTGCTATTGTAATGCCTCACATTCAGAGTTAGAAGTCATAACAGCAAAAACCGGAATTGAGAAGCAGTTAAACTGCAAGCGTTGTAGTTTTATAAAAAAAAAAACGACATATTTATATTTTATAGCATCTGCAGTGGCTGAATCATCATATTCAAAAAGGTCAAATTGTTTTTTATCGTAAGAGTTCTGCTATACACACCTGGCGCAGTTTGTACGTAACAGTCTGGTAGTAGATTCGGTTGCTTTGCTTATGTGGCGAATCTAACTCTACTAATGAAAAGAAATGCAACTGAAGGAAGCGGGACTGCTTGCACATTGGAAAGTGTCTGTTTGTTATATATCGATTTCATCAAATCCTGGAAGCCAGTAAATAATGTCTGTAGCCTACATCTTGTAATGACTGAACTGGCTAATTAGTTTCCACGGAGGTTTTTAAAACGATTTGAGATGAACAGAATGGTAAGATTTTTTAGTCTTAAGTATTTATTATTTATAACACATCTCTGAGTGCAACATTATTTAATGCTGAAATATAAACTTAAGTGCATTTTTTTACTCAAGTATTCTTGGCTTCTCTTTTGTATTATTTTTTAATAGGAATTTTATACTAAGAATTATTTTGTACTAAGAATTTTGCAGGACGTCTTCGAGTAGTCATTACGTAGAATACTGGTTGTTTTCCTTTAGGGAGCACGAACGCAAACTGGGTTAAAAACACGATAATAAACAAGTACTTTTAACACAGTAATCAAGTTCAAGTTCAAGTTTATTACGAGAGTAACTAAAGGCCCCAACGCTATACACTCTCCTCTATCTTAAAAACTAACTTATTACTAACCAGGGGTACACCGGTTCTCAAAGAGTCCTGGGTCACACATAAACCTGGGCCTCCTTACAACTATAACTATAACTATAACAGTAATCAACACTTTGTTTTTAACAATCAGCATTTAATAATAAGTGCGTTCAGTGTATTCCAGAGATCAGACCCAGGTGTGTCACCAGCCACATTGAAAGCTAAAATACAAAGGTAACAGTTCATCATAGAATAAAAATAACATAACAATCACAATCATAACAATTATAGAAAATCAAAAAGACAGTACGGTAATTCTCCAATCAAGAACATTCAGGCATCCCTTAAACGTACTCAAATGTAATACTTAAAATCTAAGAATTTCTTCAAAGCTTCAACAATACCGCACGATTGCCTTTTAAGGGCCCGCGTTTTAAATCCTGGCACCTGATGCTTTGTGCCCAATCAGTAAGTCAACTTCAAACTATGACAAACCACCCCTGGTAAATATGCCCTAGGCAGTCCACACAAACACACTTCAAATGGGAATGCCTAACACTTCCCCACCCTGCACTAAATGCACAAGCTAATGAAGGCACCATTCACAAATCATAAGTGTTTCCATGAAGCCAAACTAGTTCAATTCGCAACTGGGACAGCAACACTGCATTACTCCTTTCAAAACATATTTGACTCACAAGGCCACGTCATGGCAAGGTGGATTGTACAAAGATTACCACCTCTTTGTTCACTTAGCCTCAATCTGCCCAATCGCTGCTGTTGTTGTTGTTTTTGCTTAAAGGACCCAAACCCAAATCTTCAAAACCCAAGTATTCGAAAATGGTAACTAATATTTAACTTCTAATATTCATTTACCTTTTAATATTCATTTTAGCGGCTAAAACGGATTACAAAAAGAACTTTTCCTCAGAATTTTCCACATTCACTACAGCTTCGCTGTTCTTGCACAAGGGCACGTTTACGCAACCACTCACTTTTGCATTCTCGCAGCTAGAGGCTAGAAATCACCTCAAATTCCAACATGGCGGTGGTTTTATGTCTGCCGCCTCGCAACGAAAACAGCAAATATCAATCCCGGGTAGTAAGGGTCTAATACTTACTAGCCTCTTACTAACAAAATTTTACACCTAGACCCTTGCTGTCAAAGCTTGTCGGGGTTACTTCTACGTTTTGACTTTTAGACTCTTACTCTTAACACTTAACGTTCCGTTTTTCTTTATTAATACGTGTTACTTTGAGAACTCTAGCAAGACTATAAAATAGAAAAATTCACAGTAGTGGCTGCAAGGAAAGTACGCACAATTCACTCAACCTACGGAGTATACCTTCTGTTTTTTTTAATTGAGGTTTTTAATTTTTTTAAAGGAAATATGGCAATAATGAGCATAATTTCAAAATGGCCACCTGCAGCACGTTGGCGGGTATTACAGATTAATAATGACGATGGAACATTCACTGTTTCAACTGTTATCAACTATATCTTTTAGGTTCTAAATTTGAGGGAAATTGGACGATAAAAAGCATAATTTAAAAATGGCTGTCTGTTTTCAATATGGTTGCTACTAGCAATTACTAGTTACGATCGCACATATAGTGTTCACTTGGTATCAACTACTTCCTCTCCGTTCTATATTTGAAAGAAATCAGATAACAGCCATTAGCTTCTTTAGAACAGAAAAGGTTAAATAAGTACAACCATCAAAGAACCCTTTATGCCACTCCTGCACGAACAAAAAAGTTTCTCCGTTACGAGCTACATAAAGGAATCTCTGATGGGAGCCTATAAAGGGGGGTTGTATAAAGGAGTGGACGTTCATTCATTCATTCATTCATTCATGGATGCTAGATACACCATCCAGCAAAACCATTTCTTCGTTGGTCCTTCCTATAGCAGGAAAACTTCGACCATTGTTAAACTAATTTTAAACTAGCAAGAACTCCTTTCTCCACCACCTAAGTCCGTCTGCTATTGTCACGGAGAGGACCAACCAATTTTCGAGACTTTAAAAGAAGCAAGTCCGATTTCTGTTCAATTTAATTCTACATTCAACAGGGAGATTTACGATAGCGTACCACGCGACACCATTTTGACTTTTGATGACCTTTCACACATGTTACCATCGGATCTACTTAGTGATTGAATATTAAGAGGGATTCATCAGAGACAAATATTCGTGGTTAACATGGTGCACAATCTATTTTCAAAACAACTAAGAACAATATCTGTCAACACACATTTTTTCTGGTTATTCAAGTCCAGCCGAGATATAGGCCAAATCAAGGTGTCGGCTGGTCAGCTCGGAGTTAAGAAAGAGTTTTTAGTATCAGTTGATAAAGGAGCAAGTGAAGAGCTCGGTGATTTTCTGATAATTACCCTACACCCTCCGAGTCCCGAGGCTATAAGGTTTCGTTCAAACATCTTTACATTGCCTATAATGGTGGACGAACCAAAATGAAGGGTAGAAAACTTTAAGATATTGTTCCTTTGGTAGAAATAGTAAATCCTAAAAAACTTCCAAACGACTGAAGACGATTTTACTACACTGTCATGAAATAAGAGAAGTTCTTTGCTTAGCGTCATTAAATTTATAACGGGTGTGCACCTTTAATGCCTATTCAAGAAAAGACTTTCAAGAAATACAAGAAAGTGCTTTTGAAACTAGCTTCCAAAAGTTGATCGAACAAAGGCAATCATGAACACCTGACCAAGAACCAAATCGGTGGATTTCTCAGTGTGCTTTTAGGTCCCGTTTTAGGTCTATTAGGTGGTTTACCTAAATAGAGACAATAGAGACAAACGAATGCACCTAGTACGTATTGATGCCCTCAGGGACGACAGGTCCACACTGCACCCCCGGTTGGCATTTACCCAACCTCTAAATAAACTCGACGATTCCATGAAGAGTATCCTAGAGAACCAGTCCCTCACTGTATACGAAAAATCCAAGCACTACACACAACCCCTTCAACGCTATTTAGACGTGGACAAGAAGTCCAAAGATGACGCCTTGAAAGTAACGTTTACCACCCCCACTAGAACATTACTCCAGGCGTCGCCGGGTGTCCGTTGGATTAAAATTTGAAACGTTACATAAATTGTACAAGGGAAGAGTTGAACGCTTGTTAAAAAGTGGTAACACAGACTACGATGCATTCAGATAGTTGGTGCACAAGGGGAAAGTGGTAAAGGGGTTGAATGTCACTGATTTGATTCACGGCGCAATAACCAATAATAAGGCTGTTCGAAAATAGGCTGACGCTATTCCAGGTTGGTAAACACTACATTCCTTGCAAAACCTTTTTATGTCTTTCTAACGTATATAAACCATGCCCTAGATCCACTCCCTCAGGTGTATGGGATATCTGACAAGCATCGGCAACAACACTATCGCTGGACGACCCATCTTTAATAGATTCTGGAGAAGATATCACTTCTACAGATAAAGGTAAAAAAGAAGAAGACAACATAGATTGGAGCAATGACTACTACTGATAGCATTTTAAGGTCCATTTACTACAATCCGAGCGACGGCGGCAGTTTGGGCAGTTTAGGCAGTTTGGGCGGCTCACTTAGGCTGTGCAGATCGGTCAAGGCTAAAGGGCACAGGATTACATTGCAGGCTATCAAAATTGGCTGAAAGGAGAATCCAGTTACATTTTATTAAAGCCTATTAGACATAAATTTTAGCGTAATAGTCAGGGTGGGCGGTCTAAAAAACATATGGGGAATGGATCAAGATGATGTCAGTAACTCGGCCCGAGAAAATGATAACGTTACTTTTTTATTTGTTTGTTTTGCCTCTGAAAAATAAAGATGCAGGTTCCGTGAGTATAGCCATAACCGAATTATTTAACAGGGGGCATGTGCGTCCGCTGCCTGGAGCGACAAAGGGGGTGAATTCCTGGGAAAACGTGTACATGATGTATTTAAAAGGTACAACGTGCATCATTGCATCACTCAAAACGATGACTTAAAATCTCAGTCGCTGAAAGGGTAATTCGCGTGCTAAGGGCGTGGATAAGTCATTTTCAGTACGTAAACAACACTAATCGTTACCTAGATCCTTTACAAGATATAATACACACCTATAATCTATCTCCTAAAATGGCACCTATAGAAGTAAATGAGGGTTTTAAAGGTGAGGTTTTTGTCAATTTGTATGGTGGTGAAGGTGGCTACAGGGTGGAAGAACCCATTAGGATGAGGTTGCGTACTACAGGTTTGGTAAGGGCTATACCCAGAATTAGACCGAGGAAATTGTTTACATTAAAGATAAAAACCGTAACGGTGAGATTCCCACGTACGTCGTTAGGGATTACCATAATAACCCTATTTTAGGCACCTGGTTCAGAGAGGAGCTTCAGTCGTTAAGAGAGCCGCCGGTATATAAGGTAGAACGCGTTCTCAGGAATAGGAAACGAGGTGGTCGCATAGATGATTTCATGAAATGGTCAGGTTATTCAAACGATTCTAACTCCTTGACTAGTGATATAGTAAACTTTTTTCCTAAATGGGTGATGCAGGATTCTATCTGTGGCTGCCTTCGAAAGCATCTATGACTTTATATCCTTATAATATTTTACAGAAGTATACAGTACGAAGTAGCCTTGAGTGTATGACTTTTCCAAACAATTTTAACGTCACCTACAACATATTTATGTTAACCGTCCATGACACTGCCAAGCTAATAAACCAAGATGATAATCGGATTCCGATCAAGTTGAATTGTATAGCACCTGGGACTCTTTACAGCACGCTGATTGATTTTGCCGAAGACGTCGATGCTGAAATTAGAAAAATAAAACTTGACTTGGGGCTTTTCGTAGATGAGACTTACGGCCCAGTCGCATCCAGCCTGCTATTTGATACTCATTACAAAAAGTACCGTGTTAAGCAGTTAGAGTCGAAATTACCAGGAGGAAACATTTACCTGATTTTGTCACCCAATTTAGCTTGAGAACTTCAGGTTCAAACCAGAAATTTTTAGAAGAATTCCTACCGATTTAGACGCTACTGGTGACGTGCGCGAGTTCAAGAGTAGGCCTACCTGCACCTTGTGTGTTTACACCAACATTATTACACCTCAATTCGTAGGTGACGCTAAAGCTGCGTTATTAAGAATAATCAACATTCATGGAACGAAAGGAGAGGATACAAATGCCGTATTTTAAAGACTGCATTATTATCCCCCATTAGGCACGACACTACATAACATTAGTATAGGCATTAAAACGGACACTGGCGACCCCCTTCCTTTCAGATCTACAGGCAGAGTAGTAGTCAGTTTGCACCTGAGACCTATAAAGGCACAAGCTTCACGGGGTATGTCATCATACAGTCATCATGAGGCATTCCTGTCAAACAGATTTTTACCATAGCCTGGTGGGTGGTAATATATCAGTTTTCTCTGGACAAGCCCAGCAAAAACGTCATGGATGGGAGTCCTTGTTCTCGTCCCTGGGTTGCATAGCCATGCCCTTTTTAAAAAAAATATAGGTAAGTATTTTGGGAGAAAAGCACTCAGTACAGGTGTTTGTATAGGAGGTGACATACTGAGCAGTATCACGCTCAAGGATTCCGCCAAACAAAGGCTAAAGGAAACTGCTAGCAGTATGATGTCTGATCTTGGGCAAATGTTGCAGGGTGGGAGAGAAGGCTGCAATATGCAATGCGGCATCTGGGATCAAACGTAAACGTTTGAGCAGTAAGAAGTCAAAACAAAAAAATAACAAGAAGAGAAACATCAAAACCTTTTTAGATTAGAGGACTATATATAAACTCGGTTTTCTTTAGGTCGATCGACTTTCTCACCCACAGCCATGAGTATCGAAAGCCCTTTTACCTACAAATGTCTTCTTAGTCCCTTAGACATTTTTTCTGTACAGCCTACTCAACTCAGTATACAAGAAACTAAATATGAACAGTACCGCCCCCTGTCACCCATGTCGGCCGACCAGCTGATGGGCTTTACCGTTGCTGGAAGTGATTCCCACGTGGACCTGTCTCAAACTTTAATTTTTATCAAGTTGAAAGTGCTTCAAAGTGATGGAGAAACCCTGACATCTGCACAAACTCCCTATATAGGTTGTACAAACTTGTTACTTCAAGCTTTATTCTCTCAAGTTGACGTCTTCTTAAATGGGAAGTTAGCAGGTACCACCAATGATAATTACGGATTCATAGCTTACATCCAAACACACCTCAGTTACTCTTCAGAGGTCAAGAAAACGCAATTGCAGGTTTCAGGATGGGGAACCTCCACTGAGAGGAGGACACGTATAGCTAAGAGCACCAGTCTAGAGTTACTAAGACGAATACACAATGACATTTGTATGCAACCAAGGTTGATTTTGAACAATAGAGAATTGAGTTTTAGATTCGTTCCCCACAAATCCAATTTTTATTTGTTTCTAACTTCAGCCGGTGCTGCCACCAACATCAACCCCATTGCTACCATAGAAGATGCATCGTTGTACGACGTACTTGCGAAAGGTGACTCCATCTCAGCATTTTAATTGTGCATGCTAAGGTGTTGAGTATGCACCACCAAGTATCCTTAGAGAAAGACCGAGCTTCGAACCCACACGCTGATACAAGGACTGTGGAGTGGCCAGATTGATAACCCCTTCAACGAAAACGTTCCTTCTAGACTGATTATTTGTATCACACGTCAGGCATCGTATAATGGTATTTATATAAATGGTCCCTTTAATTTGAGCACTTTGGACGCAGTTCGATAACCCTTTCTGTCAATGGAGAGATTTATAATGGTAAACCACTAACAATGAACTTTGATACCAATTGTTACGTGAACGCGTACATGTCGACTTTCCAGGGACTAGGTATAACCTTTGACAATGTCGCAAACGGTATATCGTACGCCAATTACGCAGCCAGTCGACATGATGTACGACCGGAACGCCTGCGATCCTTCTCACGTGTCTTTAATGAAAAATGATACAGTGAGAATACAACCGACATTTGCAGCTATTTTACATCAAAACGTTACTGTGCCAACTCTGGGACAACACGAAGCTATTCTCGAAGTTGATGAAAGACAAAACGTGCTATCTATGGAATGAACACTATGTTTCTAGGCACCTTTGCTTCAAATCACGTGCCTTCTCTATGTGAATGGAGCATTATCAATTTGACACTTGCGACCAACCCAGAAGCCACTGGGTCGCCTTGGGATGTTGCGAATATTACCCCTATGGCTTGCCGCCCTTGTCATATTCGATCATTACTTATTTAAATAGTAATTTTTCTATAAAGAGTAGCGAAATGTAATTCAGTTTCAAGAATACACACTAAGGTGTGCGGACATTACGGTATTTATTATATATTAATGAGATGTAGAGGTTATTCATCGAATACTATTGGTAAGTCTCTTAAAGCCTCTAGAAATCCTGACTAGTTTCTATACAACTTTGTAAAGACTTGTAACTGCCTTAGTAATGACAATAAAAATTGTGATAAAATGTCAACATGCTGTTTTATTTCTGTAGATAATGACGCAAACATTAGGTTCTTGTTTTATTTATTTATTTTAAATTTTTTTGTATGCTATATAGGTGCAGGAAGCACTTCATTCTCTTCATTTACTTATTGTAGGATAAACAAAATGGTTCATCACTGCGAAGAGTGTGAAAAAACGAACGCTACGGTGCGTGGTTTGGCTAAACATCGTGCAAGGTGCATACGTCTAGGACTTTGGCTTGTGATACCTGCGGTAGTTCATTTACATCTGGAATTTCCCTATGCAGACACAAACGACGTCACCACATCACCAGTTCCACCTGCAGGCTGACCTTCAACATCGAAGACGACTTTGTGCAGCACAACGCTGTTAATCATTCTTCCAATTCTCAAGAATCTGTGGGCCCTTTACACGTCTAAGCATTGGCCTTCAGTATTTTTTTTCAGCATTACGTTTAAAACCAGCTCACATTGTTCATCGACATTGACTCTTCTTTACAGTCCCTTCG
>JAHWFP010138176.1:0-10134 GCA_023313725.1 Lithobius niger | reverse complement strand
AATGTTTCGTTGAAAATTCCGTAGCAGTAAAGCACCACCATAAAACCTCGGGATAGTTTGTGGCTTCCGCATATATTTTTTTTCTGTCCTTTTGGATTTTCGCCGTGCTTGGATTCTTATTTATACTTACACCAGACTTGGAGCAGACTTTATTTGTTACTGTTGTTGAAGGTAGGAAGGTGCAGGTAACTAATTATTGTGTTTTTTTTTGGTGTGGTGATTGTTGTCTATTTGGCTTAGTGGCTTTTTCGTTTAATTTCATCTGTAATTCTCCACTCTTTGATTGTGCAGCCAGGGCCCGTGTTCTGCTGAACACCCTGATGGTAACCATTCACAGCAACTCTTAATTCTTAATTCTCTGTACTTCTCAATTTTCTTTTTTTTTTTTTAATAGAATTTAGCTTTGGTAGAATTTGATGGCTCCTCTGAAGACGAAAGAAATACATCTTCAGGTGACAGCGATTCGGACAGTGATTGTTCTAATGAAGTAACTGCCAAAAATATGAAACTGCCTGATGTAAAACAATGTAAAAAGGAAAATATGATTGAGGAAATACAAAAAAATCAAGAAAAAGGCTGAAGACATATTATTAATTTTTTTGTATAAAAATAGTAAACCACAGCGTAGCTGCAATAAAATATTTTTTTTCTTAAGTGGAGACTGAATTACATTGGGTGAGGAAACTAAATTTTCAGTTGCCATGAAGGTTTGGCGTATCACTCAGTCAAGAATCGGGTAGCAGAAAGCGGGCGATACGTGACATATACCGCAGGAATCATATGCTCCCTGCAGAAGAATGGAGTTCACGAATTCTTAGTAGTACGAACACGTAAACCACTATCTGGAACATATGGGAAAGTTCACTAAATTTTTGGTGAAAGTAAGTCTTTTTTTTCTTTTAAACCATTCTGTTGCGCCATGTTCTCCTTCATGAGAGTATGGCTCTCGCAATAACGCCCGACGATCACATCACTGGAGCTTTGTTGGAGCAGGCAGTTGAAATTTGTGGCGTACCATTGATCTATCTTGTTAGTTGCTCACACCATTTTGTCAAGATAAATAAATAAATAAATGGATTCAACCACTGGAGTGGTTGGGAGTTAGAAAGGCTTGGGGCCACTTATACTAGTCAATGTCAATAAGTTGTCAGCTCAGGCCCTACGAGTTGATCAATGCAGACATATGTAGGATTGGCTATGTTCTTGAGTGGGGCTCCTTTCCTTTGGAATGTACAAGTAACAAGTAATTCCAAAGCCCTCAAATGAGTTTCTCTCATGGTACAGTCAAACCTCGTTATAACAATACCTCTTACAACAATAACAATGCCATTTTCGAGGCCCTTTGAGCAGCAATGCATGCAAAAGTGATCGTTTATAACAATAAACCTGATATAACATTTTACTCTTCAAGGACCCTTGGACATCGTTATAAAGAGGTTTCACTGTATTAGAATGCATCAGATGGACGTTTCGCTCCATGGGATCCTGTGTGTGGTGTCGAAGCAACGCACAGCACTTCGTGTTGCGTTTATCACCTTCCAGTGTCTTTCACATGTACATGTGAACACATGCTGCTGAACTTGTCGCGTCGTATTCCTAGGAAGTGCCATTGCAAGAGCCTAGTGTACGCAACAGCTCTGCAGTTACCACAGGGAATGCAATATATTACTCCTGAGAGAAAACTCCAGTTGAAGGTGGACTCCATGCTGCTATCCATTTCCAACCAGGCCTTCCTCCCTCCCCACAACCCACCAGCCCCAAAACAGAAGAGCCATACCACGTATTTGACACGAAGAACACGAGCAGTAACAACTCTTAAGGGTGGGCCATGATCCTCCCTCCCTCCAATAAAACAATAAAAAAAACTTGCACGCTATACTTGAAATTAAAAAATAAACTGAGCTCTTTAAAATTTGTTTCATTTTTTTTTATTTATGTAGAGCCAGTATCAACTCAGTTATTCGGCCTATACATTGCAGCAAAATCTTGCAATATATGTGTAGCCTTATTTATATGTTATAATTTTAATCACAAAAAAAGATTTTACTTCACATCTAATATCCACAGTCCAAAACGCATAACCAAAATTGTTCAAATTGTGCGTTTTGCACTGTGGATATTAATTTTGCAGTAAAAAAAATTTTGTGATTATAAATATCAACCAAAGTAAACCAGCCGAACCTTCAGTTTTTCAAAAAGGCGTATTTTACAAAAAATTTGGAATGCATTGAAGCTTACGTTGCTTACGTTACGGTCAGGTTGAATTAAATGGAATAAAAGTGTCTCATGTGACTGCTTTGGTAAAAGAATCCTTGTCCCACTGTGTGTCCAGATGTGCCTCCACCCCCAAACAATTCAGTCCTGACACTGTCACTAAAGAAGAGTTCTCCCCGACAGGAAGTTTCTCTCCGAGAGAAGTAATTTATTGCATTCCCTGTAATTTATTGCTGCAGAGCTGTTGAGTACACTAGGCTCTTGCAATGGCACTTCCTGGGATGCATGGCTGCTGTTAGACGGCACCCCTTTCCCACTCGAGCTCACAGTTTGTCTCACTATGCTATAAGGACGTCCGACGGGGGAGGGGTTCATCCAGGTAAGTATTTTAGATTCTAAGTAAAAACTAATTTTAGGGGTAAAACCCCACTTTCGAAAACCGGTAAACGGCGTTGACAGTGATAATATTCAGACATAATAAATTATATGAATACACTAATATCACCTCCAAGAATGTTTCTACAACAGTTCACTTAAATTTTCGAGGAAGATAACACCGTTCCTCTTCTTCAGAAGACCACACCACAGCAGAGAAAGTTCGTTCGATGTGCGCTTACTCCATGTTGCACTTTTCTCGTCGACGAGTGCCAATCATGAACCTTACTGGCCCTTCCCACGACCTAATTGAAGAACTTGTCCCATTGCCTCTAATTGCCAAACTAGACACAAAGTGGAATTTGACTGCAGTCGTCGATCGGCCCTCTAGTGAATAACTTAGAGATAAGTGGTCGGCAGCACGTGCGCAAAGATTTAAAGTGCAAGAAGATTTAAAGTGCAACATGGAGTAAGCGCACATCGAACGAACTTTCTCTGCTGTGGTGTGGTCTTCTGAAGAAGAGGAACGGTGTTATCTTCCTCGAAAATTTAAGTGGACTGTTGTAGAAACATTCTTGGAGGTGATATTAGTGTATTCACATAATTTATTAAACCCCACTTTATCGTTTTACTGCTATTTTAAAATACTTATCTGTATCTTATGCCGACTTTTGTCACACCCGTATGGGTGCCGAACCTCGCGCATTGCAAGTCCCAATGTAGACGGGAAGAGTCTAACTCTGACCAACCTAGTACTCGATGTTAATCTTACCTCTGGTTACCTCCCCCTTACTTTCGTATCATACACCCTGCTATAGCAAATGTCTGCCCCAGGTTGGATGTCGTAGACGTGTCCACTTGTCGCAGGTAATGACGATGAACGTGGTTCTGTTCTTCCATGCCGCCAGCTCTTCCTCCAGTGAGGTTCCCACCGCAAAGGCCCACGACGTTGCCATAGCTGTCAGCTTGCAACATCCCCGTTCCAGGCTCCTTGGCAGCACTTGCTGTGTGTGCCCCCTCTATCACCTTGCAAATCCAGCGGCCTATTTGTACCGGTGCCTCGCACGTTGGGACCATCGCCGTCCGCAATCTTTATGAAAAGGAGGCTCCAGGGCTCCCCCTTTTCTGCCGCTTTCTCATCCATTGTACACCTTAGTTGCTGTCATGTAATACCGCAGGGCCCCGATTGGGCATTGGAGCCTTTCTATGCACTCCTGTCCCAGTAGAGGCGAGAGAGCAGACACCATTGAAGCAGGGATCTCGTCTTTGCCTAAAATCCGGCAGATGCTTGAGTGACACGCGACCAGTATTAGTGTAACGAAAATACTTTTTGCTTCTAGCCAATGCTGCCAACTCGCTGTTGTTACCAGTGCAAGAAATACCGTTTTATAATATGTAGTTGAAAGAAACGATGCTTTGTGTTGGGGCTCGATGGGTGGTGCCGTCAAGTAATGAAGCACTCGTGTAAGATCCCACTGGGGATACAGGTGTGCAATTCGTGGAGAAAGCACACTAAACGATTGAACCACTTAGAGATAACCAGGTTCTTTACCACCTCTCCGTGTTCCCTGTCAAGGACAATACCAAGTTACAGCGGCCCTATACCCTTTAACTGCAAACGGAGCCAACCCTTGTTTGAAGAGGTGCTTGAAAAAAATCACAATGTTCTGCCCTGATAGTTAGCATAGGTCAACCTTTCTGTTCACACCACTCGTGCCAACCACTCCACTTTTTCCTACACTTTCACCATGGACTGCCAATGACACTAGGAATTTATGATGCTACAGCACTGAAAACCCCCCTTTGCACAGCTCTGCTTTCAGAGTCTCCAGTCGTGAAGATGAAGAGCTGCTATGTTCCAGTGCCGGACCTGTCCCAATCGCTGAGACATAAGAGAGGGGTAGGATCCTCCCTCCAGCATTCATCAGGTCGACTCATCTTGTTTAGCACTGACTGGAGCAGGCAGAGATACTGTGGCTGTCCGTCACGTGATATGAATGCTGGGAGTTGTGTGTTCGTCCTTATCGCCAACAGGTCCATGTTTGGGGTCCCCCACCTCTAGAAGAGCATTTTGAACACGGGCGGATGGAGCCTCCATTCCGTCGCCAATGTTTGTTCCCTTCAAGACAATTCGTCCGCGAGGACATGATGTGCCTCGGAAGGAGTATCACCTCGAAATCCACACACAGCTGGAAAATCTTTCCCACCTCCAGGTATGAGGAGGACGATCTGAGCACACACACACCCCCCCCCCCCTCCTCTCTGATGTAGGACACTGCTGACCTTCTGATGCGCCCTATCCAGGTCCTCAAGGCTAGAAACACAGCCCTTAGCTCCAGGAAAGGAGTGTAAAGGACCTTCTCATCCGACCACTCGCCAGCCGTGTGTTGTTCTCCCAGCCTCGCTCCTCACCCGTGTGACGAGGGGTACGTGATCAGAAGCCAGTCCGACGGCGAGTTGTTAACCAGTACACCGTATTCCACGTTCCCCTGATCCAGCCACCACAGGCACATTGAAGAGCAACAAGCTGTCTTCCAGCGTCTTCCCGAACCAATAAAGCGACCTCGTCCTCCAGATATCCAGGGGCTCATTTGTCCCATGTGCCCGGATAAGGCCCGTGCTGTCATCGCATCCTTGGTGAACAATTCCTGGGCCGATTCTTGCAGGCGAAGCACTCCGAGTCTTGACGGTCGTACTGTAAACTCGGCCATATCGAACCACGCTCCCAGGAATTTGAACTCCTGCCTCGGTTGCAGTCCGTTGATGCCCAGTCCAAGGTCCTGAAGGAGATTAGTGTCCTTCCGATGGTTTCCTATTAACCAATCGTCCTGACGGCAAACACTCTCAACTCCCCATACCTAGACCGCATCATAAGGGTGAACTCGGGCGCCATGCATAAGACAAAGGGAAGTAGCTCGAAGTGAAACACCTTGCGCTGGCACACCAGCCTGAAAAGGTGGGAAACCAACAGATGCAGTCATGAAATCCAGTGGTCGTAACGCTTCTCTTGTCGAGGCCAACACAACTTAATATGGTTTAAAGTTAGATGCATTTAGTTGAAAACCTGGATTCTTTCATGAAAGTTTGATTTGCCAGGCACAGGTTTGCAATGACGAAAACCGAAGAACAATGTTTATTTAACTGTTGTGGCACGGCAGGAAACGTATAACACATGACCCATGTGTGAGTAAAACCTTTATTTTAATTTTAACAATTGTGACGACTATGATTAATTCTTGACGTTGTAGATGTAGCCAAAAAACAACGCACTTGTTACAATTTACTAACAACAAAGAAAAATAACTTTTATACTTTATTCCCACTTAGATAATTTGCAATTATTTACACTGGAATATTGAGACCATTTTGCATGAAATTATCTAAAGCTTAACAATATTGAGCTGGCATTTCTTTTCCTTCCAATCCAGCTAAAATGTTTCGAACTGTTAATGTTGCCATGGAAGTGCGAGCTTCAGTCGTTGCACTTCCGATGTGAGGAAGAATAACTGAAACAAAGGAAAATAGGTGAGACAAAAACAGTTTCTTTCGTAATGCTTTCCACATTAGTAGCATGGGGAACCACCGGCCATAAATTAAGACAAGAAGCAGTCTGCTCCGAGTAAATTGCACAATTCTTGGAAATATAAATAACCCCACCAGTACAAAAATTTAGAATCTTTCTAAAACATCACAAGTCCCTTGCCTGAAATGCGATGCAGTCAATATAGGAGAGACCAAACACACGCTCCAGGAAAGAAAGAAAGAAAGAAAGAAAGAAACACGTGCGAGCAACCCGACGAGGAGAGAAGCTAAACGGTATAAGCACAAGATCGACTGGAGCAGCACTTCCATCCTCCTGCATTCCAACACAAAACAAGAAGCTCATCTTCGTGCAATTGAATCCTCAGCAATCAAGAACTTCTCTAATCGCCGGATTCCTCTCCTCAACCTTACAGGACCGTCTTATAACCAAATTGACAGTCTCCTTCACGCACACTTGACCTTACAATTGAATCCAAGTGGAACTGCGCGAGAGTGAATCGGACTGATAGTGTAGATCGTATCATAGAGATCAGGGTTTAAATTCGGAGTAAACATCATCATCATGTAGGTTAGGCTAAACTTTGTTTTTGTGCAGACTTCTGAAGAAGCAGAAAGAACAATTTTCCAAAAATTTAAGTGGGCTTATGATGTTTTAGAAGGATTCTAAATTGTCGTACTGGTGATAAAGTGTTATTTAAATTTTCAAGAATGTCGTTACTAGGGATCGACCGGATACCGTTTTGACAGATCAGTTCTTGATACTGGGTAATTCACACACAACAACGAAAAAAGTTGTTTATTTTTTTCCCCTTATAAGTTGCAGCTGGTGTTAATTTTCCCTTTGTTTCACATTATTTTCTTACGCTATTATGAGTACCAGTATAATTGCATGTACACTACAGAAAACAGAAATTTTTCTAGTTAAAGGATTAGCCTACTGCTTCATTTCGAAAAATAATTTGCAAAATTTTGCAATATTTGTGAAACCAGTATGTAGTCTATGCATTGAAAAAAAAAATCAAAATCACAACAGGTCTTTTATTTACCACTTTTTTACGTTGGTTTCGTTCCGTTTTGTATTGCGCACAGTGTAACAAAGATCGAAAACAACATAAAAGCTGTATTTTTTTTTCATTTTATGAACAAAACTGTCTCGACTCTTGCAACATGGAAGTCGTCTTTGGTTTATCATGCTATTATTCTTGCTGGTTTTTGATGCCGTCATTAAACCGTCTTACTTTTCAAATTTAACCCCTTGGCGTCCAAACCACAATTAATCGTCACTTCTAAAAACCGTTTCTAAAACTCTGGACGCACCCTCAATTCAAAGTCCCGTTTGCAAAGAAACACCGCCATTGCATACAACGGAGGTGTAATTCCGCCCGAATTAGGTACTTTGGCACACATATTTTGGATTTATTTAATTTAATATCTTTTAATTACCTCAATTGATGTTTTTGTTGGCCGTGTCGTCAAAATTGACGTGAAATTGCTTTTGTTTGCTAAAACTAGCCCTTGGTTCAAGCTGTCATAATGCAACAAACGGCCGCCATCTTGGTAGCGTTGGAAAGCTGGGATTCCCCGATTGACACATGATCACTCATCGTGGCATGGCCCAGTCCAGCCATTGGAACTAGCAAGTGCACGTTGATTGGCGAACAGCCGGCTGGGAGCGCGATGGCGGCCGTAAACATATTGCTTTCAACGATAGTGAATATAAATTAGGAAATAAAACAACTTTAAACTACTTCTACTATATTAAAAACTTAAAAGGAATTCGGAAGTCATAAACAACGCTGTAATGGAAGAATAACCAGAGGTCTTTATCACTTCAAGGTCTCCCATGTCCTGCAACGGAAGGTGAATATTTGCGTAGTCGAACTTTAACTTTTTTTTTTTCAGTAATGAAAACCTAATAAGATTGTCCCAAGTATATTTTTGTGCAATAATTTACACTGTAATTATTACATCAGCAATTTTTTATACCCGTAGATGAGTTATTTTACTACGATTTATTTTACCAAGGCATGCAACCAGTATCCGGTTCAATCCGGACTCGGTCGATCCCTAGTTATTACATCACCACTGTCATCGCTGGTTGCTGGTTTTCCAAACTGCGTATTTTATTTCCTTTGCTAATTTGGTAAAAACAGAAAAATACCTTTACAATGTTGAGAATGATTGGTACGCTTTTTAATCTAGGCAAACACAAGCAACGCATCAGTATTTTGCGTCATCAACATTATCAGACAGCTAAAAGTGATACAATTTTCTGCTGTGATTCAAGTACTAGCGGTGTGTACATATTATATTAGCAGTTCATCTATGCAAATAAGATAATCATAGTATTAACTACAAACCCAAACTGATTATTTTGAACTTAGATTAATACAGCTCAATGAAAATAAATATAGCATGTTAATGCACCTTTTTTTTTACTCTAAAACAGCTGAAATTTAGATACTTAATTTTGCCTACGTCTTTCAACATTTTCCACTCAAATTTAGTACATAAGCTTTGTTAGACTTGGTGAACATGTGTATCAACTTTTATTAATTTCTGATTTGCCACATCTGGACTTGAGCTGGAATCACGATTTTCATTTTTGGCTTGGACTTATTTGGGGCACGTTTATACAGTTCACTATACAGACAAAAATATTGTCCTAGTAAGCTGGTTCTTAGCTCATTTGAAAGAGAGACTTCCACAAATGTGCCCTTATATATATAATAGAAATTCCGATACTGGTCATGGTGTGGTATTGATTTTGTTTTAAACATTGTTACAAAGCCTTGAGGTTGACTTAAGATTAAACTAATGCTAACAATGTTGGCGACCAGGAAGCATTATCCGTATTACGAATTTGTTTATATAGTGGTTTGAAGTCAATGTCGGCTTGCCATCCTTCCTGTAAATATATGAATAATGGCCAAAGCTGCTGAAAGACATGTAATGAATGAGCGAGCAAAATTCAGTGTGTTTGCAAGGAGTACAGGAGGCAAAGGTTTCAGATACTATAGTGTTGCTGTATCCAACCACATACCAGTATATACAAATAAAACTTTTGATGCCAAAACCTGTATCAGTCTGTTGTGGCGATGGTGGCTGCCTCTCTTCTTTTCCCTGTTCGTGTTGGTTGTCAGATTGGGTGTCACGTTCTTCACAACATTCTGGATGTTCATCAATGGCAATGAACTCCTTTTTGGTGGCAGACTAAATGAGCACCTGAGTGCCTTCCCAAGCGATGGTATGGTTCGCGTTCATCATTTGGTCAGGAACTCCACAATTTGTTGGTGCTCTACAGACTGTAGGTGCTCAGAAATGTGTTTACTAATTTGTCTATGGGTATCTCCCACATAGACGTCTCTGCAGTTTTATGCATGGAATGGTGTGTATAGCTGTCCGTGTGATGGGGGTACAGTTGGTTTTGTTCCTATGCTTTAGTAGACTGCAGTTCAGGAACTCGTTGGGGTGCTTCATGTATCTGCGCTGTTTATCGACCGAGCCAGGAGTTGGAAAGAACTCCCTCAAAAGGAAAAAAAAACATCTCAGCAGAGCCCAATAGACTCATCACATACTTACAAGGGCAAGTTCGGAGTGAACTGCTTCTTTAAAAATTCTACCAACCTGCGATCTGTACTCAGGGGTAAATCCACACGCAACATTGAAGGAGAATTCAAGATAGCTGATATAGCACTCACTTGAAACTCAGCGCAGGTACAAGAAGCACCCCAACCAGTTCCAGAACTGCAGTTACCAAAGAATAGGAGTTAAAGCCATTGTACCCCCTCCTAAACACACTCAAGCAGCTGAAAAGAAACTGCCAAGCCATCAACGTGGGAGAGACCCATTGACAAATTAGCAACTGAATTTCTGAACACCAAGAAGGCGTTGCTTTACCGACCAGATGCACATGAAACCCACCACCATAAATGACTCCACCCTACGAGCAATTGAGTGCATAGGCATTGATGAACACCAGAATGTTGTGAAGATCGTGGC
>JAHWFP010138120.1:0-36620 GCA_023313725.1 Lithobius niger | reverse complement strand
AAAAAAAAATTGGACAAGAGTTTTAAACTGGCTAACAGAAGGCTAATTATTTGCCAACAATGTTCATCATATAAAATTACCAAATTGCAACCTCTGGCCAAAAGGAAGGCAAAGTTTTTCGCTCTCAGGATAATATTGCGTGTAAAAAAAACTAATGATATCTAAATATAAGTTACAGTGATTTTTCAAAGACTGCGCGTGCAGCTTATGTCTACCTTTACCATTGATCACACGCAACCCCCTCCGAACTTATAGGGTTTAATTGAATTATGCAAGAATTCCTAACAAGTGAACTATGTAAGCTTCAATGGGAGCTACACAGATACGACGCAGGTCTTAAGCTGAGCAAGTTTAATGTTAACGAGCCTTCACCGTTTCAAAAATGTTACCACCCTTTCCACAAGACATCCACGTTAAGCAAGCATCTCGCAAAAAAAGACGGCACCTATCATTCATCAAAAATCGCGTATCACTGAAATTGTGGCATTAATCATAATTGCTCAATAATGTTTACTGTAGCTGTTCCAGCACTAGAAAATACTGTGCCACTGAAAGGAAATTTTTTTAAGCACTATTCATTTATTTATTAGTTGCCTTGCAATGACCCAGATCATCAAACTTGCAATCGATTATGATCGTCACTGTGCCTTTAATCAGCTTCACCTACTTTTTTCTCCTTTACAAATTTTAGTATTTTGTGATTTTTTGGTCAACACTCTTCGTGTAAACACCTCTAAGAAATAAGACACCGGTAGTAGCATGTGATTCCCTGGTTTGATTACCATGTATTTCAATTATTTGTACACTGCATTATTTTTTGAACACACTAGGTTTACCACAGGATAAACCTACAGGCTGACAAAGTTTTACAGCTCCACCCAAACAGTTTGCACTCGGCATTCATAAACAAACAAATACACGGTCCCCATAGCAGAGAGAGGATCACAGCATCATAAGCCGTAGAAAGAAAGCAGTGTCAGCAGAAGATATCCATCTTGCTGCCATTTCAGTAATATTTATCCTGTAGACAGAAAGGCACAATGCCGAGAAAGCTAGAAACCTTTCCGCCATGGGGTACACCGTGTTTCAAACAACCTATCAATTTTTTTTAAGTTAGATATTTTTTTTCTTACTCCAAAAGAAGGACTAAAAAAAAGTTTGGACTTAAAAAGAACATTGATAGGTAGTTCTTTTTGTAACGGAAAGAAAAACTTTGAGATTTGATATTTGTACCATACTAAGATGTGTATATTTAATAGACCTACACTTATTTTCTGTCTGTCAGTGGAAGTACAACTGTCAACATTTTTTTTTTTTTTTTTTTTTTGCATTTACTTGCAGCCAGTGTTTTTCTAAAACATTTTTTCCTACTTTTCCTAATTACTTCATTTCCACATTTCCATCCAGTCAAAATCCAATCCAATGTTCATCCAAATTGCTACAAAATTCCGTTCAGTAAGCCCAAGTTTTTATAAAAAAAAAACTTGGGATACTTCCAACATTTTCCCAATCTGATAAAAGCCTCTGCCTAAGATGCTTGAAGCTCCAAGTTACATTTTAATTATAGATGTTACATTTTCGATCCAAATTTGAAAGCCAACAAATAACATCACGCTAGCCTAATCAAAGGAAACAACTTATAAAAAAAAAAGGCACTTACAACTGCTTGTCATAATTTCTAGCTTTTTTGTGTGGAATAAGACTTAAATACGGGTAAAAAGAATTTGACGTCAAGCCTATAGGCCTATAAGCCCTATGGGAGAACCTGCACGACTGACCCTGTTGCTGAAAGATTTAAACAGTTACTTTTTGCGATCCCGTGTCCTTTTTTTGTGTGCGGTTATTTCTCCAAATAAAGTGACCCATTTGGATGCTCAAATACACTGTATTAAAAATGTTTTGTTTTTCCAAGAGGCATAATAATGAGGTGCTAACAAGCTGGTTGAAAGGTTGAAGTGAGGTACAGCTGAGAAGCAGCAGGATCCCTCGTTATTAATCAGTACAGTGACATCATACAAGTCCGGCCCAACCAAGAAGTCATAGATGAAGGAATTGCATAGCACCCTCTGCAAAGAGGTATACTACACTGCTATAAGATGAAAGGTTTCGTTGCAGAAACTTGTCACAAATTCGACTTGGCTAACTAAATATCTCGCACAGTTCAAAATTCTTTCTTCACCCCTCCGTGCCATCCGCAGACTGTTTTTTTCCCTCACAACCTGAAGAGTTTTTCGTTTCTAAAGATTATTGCAGACCATCTGAAAATATTCTGCTTCCAGGCAGGCACCTTATGACCAACTGTGTGACAGGTTTTTTTTTTTATCTACCTATAGGCTTACTCTGCATGAAAATTATTTTCAACTATTTCCAAAGAGAATGCGAATGAATCCAAATTAATTTGTCAAGATGGTTCAGCACTGCCAGAAAAAGCTACTATGATTGGTGACTGGAAAGACAACTGGGGCCAAGTCCCTGCCAGTCAATGCCGGCCAGGGTAGGGTGAGCGCATACACTAGGCTTCTTCAGTAGCTATGGGATCCATTCTGCCCTATTCTAGAAATTTTCGGTCCCCCCCCCCCCTCCCACAATGACCAAATATTTCTCCAGTTCACCCATCTCTAAACTGGACTTCTTTCTGCATCCAAAAATCCTGTAAAAGGTCCAAATTAGGCTGGTGCAGCTGTACAAGCGTTTAATTTGCTTCAGAATGTGCTATCAATAAAATTAATAGGCGAGATAGATCGTTACCAAGTACCGTAAATCGCCTTATTAACAGCCATGTCAAAGCTACACCCCCCCCAAAAAAAAAAGCGGTGTAATAGGTTATTTCATGATTTCTAACCTTGAAGCATTCTAGATCGCAATTTTTCTGAAAGAATTGACTAAAATCTTCATGCATAAAGCAGACTAAATAAACTAGTAAACTTAAATTCCCGAACAAATACTAAACAGAACCCAGATCATGTACGTTAATGATCGCATAAACATAAAGAGTTTCTCGTGATCCTTATTTTTATCGAATTAATTTGAACAGCCCATGGCCAATTAATAGAGCGATTTATGGTAGATGCATTTGGACGGGCAAACCCCAATGCCCCCTTTAACTAATTTGCGACTCGAGACAGAAAGAGCCCAAGAAAATACACAAAAACCACCACGAAGAACACTTCTCCCAATGTTACTTAAATCTTCGGGGAAGCTTACTGCTCCAGTTCACTTTCTTCAGAAGTTACACACTCACTAAAACGTACGAAATTATATGTCAAAATTTCGAATGTTTTTAGTGAATGCGTGCAACTCCTGAAAAAGGTGAACAGGAATAGTAAGCGTCATAGAAAATTTAAGTGAACATTGGGAGAAGTGACCTTCATGGTAGTTTTTGTGTTGTATTTTCGAAGACTTGTGTTGTATTTAAACCACAGCAAAAACGTGCACTGCTAAGCCTAGTACGGTTGAGGGGGCCTCCATAGCCCCCAGGCTGAGTAATTAATAATTGTTGAGGCGAGATACTCCAGCTGTATTGTTAGGCCGCCCGTTTCTTAGGTCCAAGACAAAATTTGCTTTTCCATATGATGCGGTTTTGTAATTTTCAGTCGAGTCAGGTGTAAATGTTGCAAACGCAGGCGCTCCTTTTACATAACATGGCTTTCTGCTCTACATGGTGTACAGACCTATAAATGTTGCAAAATTATGCTCTTTTTCCCTGCCATGGTTTTTATTGGTGTGTGTGAGAGAGATGGTGTTTTATTATATCCAGTCAAACATACGTAAATGTTGCAAACACTTTCTGTAGGCTTCCTGTACGACATATGTTGTTGCATTCAATCAAGCCTACATAAATGATACAATATATGCTATATCTCTATGGGCTTGGGTTGTGAGAGGTAGGATAGATTTGCCTAGCATTTATTTCAGCTACTAGGCTAGCAATAGCCTATTTCTGTTAGGGTATGGTTACGTTTGGGAAACAGTCGAGTTGGAAAAAATCCTACTATTTGTAATTAAAAAGTAAATAAAATTGTATTGAGCCTATTTTATAACCAATTTTTTGTTTAAATTTTGATTGCTATCTTAGCAACTGGAAGATCACTTGCAGAAAAAACATGAAAGATAGCCTTCTTATCTGCACAATTAATTCATTTCGATACCCGATTGGGGCATTCCCCCTGGCCAGGGAAATTAAGTCAGGGCTGCTTAACTCTCGTTTGATAGAAACAGCAAAAATCTTGGGAGTTGTTCATTCATCTTTAGCCATATCTTTAGAACCCGCTACCAAATCCATTTCAACAATTTTTATATGCATTCTCACCCTACTTCTTGTGGCTTTAAATGGGTTAGAGATTCAGGGGTTTTGAACCCTCAAACAGCCTATGCGAAATTCATTAAATCATCAAATAGACTAATTCAGAAAAATTAGTCGGAAATAAATGTGTAAAAAAGGCAATGCATGTTGGAACATGGGTCAGTTTTTCAATCAATGTTTGAAGATTGAAAATGAATTGTATCCAGCGAATTTTCTACAGCTTTTTAGTCGGTTCTCTTCAGGCTTCAAGTTCAGTACGTTCTCTCCATAGCCCTCTGTACTAACGTTGCCATTCATACCATTGTGTCCATAGCCTCGCACTAAAGTGTTGGTTGGCCAAATGACTGAAGTTGGGATGCGAAGGTCCTTGAAGTTGATGAGTTTTACAGTGTTCCTGGATAGCTAAGGATTCAAGTCCTCGCAAATGTAAGTCATTTTAGTGTTTGAAACTAGGATTGCTTTAGTATTTCCCCACGTACAAGATGGTCTGTCTCCATGCAGTCGGTGGCCATGGTGTTCAGCTCGACCCTGTTCTTTGTGTCTGTGTGGTGTTGTCTCATTCTTGTATGTATTCCCTTCTTGTCTCACCGTTATATGCGGCCTCACACCCACCGCATGATCCTAAGAATTTCTCTCTTGTGTTTCTGACCTTCTTCAGAGCCTTGTCAATATCATCCGCTTTTTGTTGGATCCAAAGAGTTTGTTTCTTGCCTGCCCTCTCATTGTGGCCTGGCCTACTCCGTCGTTGTTCTTCCCATCAGGGAACTTTTAACTTCTTCCTGTTCTTCAGGTAAGTGTCTAAGCCATGCTTTTTTAGGATCTGCTGCACTCCATCACTGACGCCTATCAAGTGTGCGATTCCAAATCTTCTCGCTGTCGTTCTGCTCATCTATTCATCCAGCCTCAGCTCCCTGCTGGCTACTTTTAACCACCGAGACAGTCTCTCGAATCAGCTTATTTAGTACTGGTGGTGGGTACAGCGGCTCGATGAATCTACCCTTTTGTTCTTCCAGAAGAAGATCATCTTAAGTAAGTTTTCTAGTGATTAAGGGGACACCACGTCGTGTAGCTGTTGGTTTCGTGTACGGCTGGTAGTGGATCATTGCTTCCTTCGTCTTTGCCAACCGGACATCAAGAAATGGCAGAGAATTCTCCTTTTTTTATGTCCGGCTGACTAAGACGAATGAGGGAACGAACCACTACCAGCCGCACACTAAACCAACAGCTACACGACTTGGTATCCCCTTTAATTTGGGACACCCCTGGACACCCAAAGTAAGATGATCACCAAGAACAAGTTTGTGAGGATAGTGGAAAGGTCTTACACCCTGAAGGAGGCATGCTCTTCTGGAAGAACAGAAGGGTAGATTCATGAAGCAGCTGTACCCTCCAGGGATACTAAATAAGCTGATGAGAGAGGCTATTGCAGTGGATAAAGGAAAGCAGCACGGAGTGGAGGCTGGACGAATAGGCTAGATGAGTGGAACGATTTGGAATCACATTGTTGAAAGAATAGTAGTTCAAAGAGCAACTGATGGGCAGAAAGAAGGATGCAGTAGGCCAGGCCCACAATGCATGGACAGGCATAAGAAAACTTGGCCCCAACGAGAAGCGGATGATATTGACGAGGGTTTGAAGGTCAAAAAACGAGAGAGGAAGTTTATAATATTCGACGCGGTGGCTGTGAGGCTACATATAATACAAGGAAGGGAGTACACACACAAACGACGCAACACCGCACAGACACAAGGAACAAGGTCGAGACGAACAGCATAGCCACCTACTGCACGCTTACTGATCATATAGACTGGGTCAAACAGTAGAAATGACCGACATTTGCGGGGACTCGAATCCGTAGCTATCAAGAAGCACACTAAAATGGAATAAAAACTCATGAACTTGCAAGGACCTTCGCATTCCTACATCAGTCATTTGGTCAACCAGCATTTTAGCATGGGGGGATGGACAAAATGGGACGAACGGGAATTACAGAGCTACGGCAAGTACCAATTTTTAAAACCGCATGCGACAATGAGGTAGTAAACAGTGAACAAGAGTGATGGTGTAGGTGCGAAATTTCGATGGATTGTTTTTATAGGGGGTAAAAACCATCGAAATCTTCCACATTCTTCAGGCCAGTAAGCAAACAAGCGTCCCTCTAGTTGAACACTTGTTTGTTTGCCTGAAGAAGGTGGAAAAATGTGGTGGTTATTCCCCATAATAAAAATCCACCGAAATTTTTCACCTGTAACAGCAGCACATAGTGTAGGACTGAACATTTGGTAAAGCATATTTTAGTTGTGTGATGTTCGCTAAGTCAAAGTAGAAATGAACTTAGCAGTTTTTTAATTTCTGTACAGGTATGATTTTTCACCTGCACAATCCAGTTATGGAAAAAAACGTTTGGCGTTTTACGTTGAACTGAACTAGAATTTAAGATAAAAATTATGCTATTTCAAAGTTTATTACACTTTTCGAATGCTTGCTAAATATCAATGAACCAAACAAAAAGTTTTGTAGCCTACACTCTCATCTGTCTTCTACAGATTTACTTGGATTTTAAGTCATATGGGTCTACTTGTCTGTTGGAAGTAGTGCGAGAATTTAAATTGTACGCTGCTTGTGGCCTCTTGTATTTGTGAGGGAGTTGAGTGTGTCATCTGTTGGGAAGTTGTGCGAGGTGCAGCCAACTACTCTCCAGTAAGATGGAAAAGCCAAAGGCTCACAAGTGAAATAAATACAGATGCAAACCTATTTACGTTGCCTTTTGGACTTATATGTCAGACTGCCTGAGCGGGGATTCGAACCCACGACCTTTGAAACCAAAGGCGGAGGTCCTACCGCTGAGCCAGACTGACACGGCCTGTGTATCAATTTATCAACGTATCAAGGCTGTGTCACTCTGGCTTAGCGGTAGCACCTCCACCTTTGGTTTCAAAGGTCGTGGGTTCAAATCCCCGTTCAGGCAGTCTGACGTATAAGTCCAAAAGGCAACGTAAATAGGTTTGCATCTGTATTTACTCTCCAGTAGATGGCACACTTAACTCCCTTACTAATACCGGAGGCCACAACCAGGAGCCAATTCAAATTCTCGCACTGTACCCGACAAGAGATTTAGGCCTGAAGACTTAAAATCCAAGTAAAAGCCCGAAGAGGACGGACGAAAGTATACAAAACTTTTACATTTGATTCGTTGAAAATTAGCAAGCACTCGAAATATGTAATGAAATTTAAAATAGGCCTAGCGTAATTTTATCAAGAACACCATCCAGCTACCGGTAGTTATTTTGGCAAATATTTTTAGAACGCCTAAAAGAAAAATTGGAGTCAACCATGCACAATAAAGATTTTAAAATCAATAATTAAAAATAGCAAAAATGCCTCTATGAACTTTTTAAAGGACAACCACATTTTAAAAATTTTACTACAGAATTTAAAACCACCAATTAGGAAAAGCTGCACTTTGAAAACAATAGTTTTAGCATGCGAAATGGGAAATTAAAACTACGGGGAGAAGTCTACAGTATTTTTTATTTTAATGTATTAGGTATTTACTCTATTTTAGTTTGTTTTTTTTCATACAAGGTAGGCTGTTATTGACCCTGGTACCCTACATTACAACAGAAATTCTAAATACAAAATCTACAATTATAAACCATTACATAGCCTACGCCTAGGGCATTTTTCACCATTTTACGAAAAAAAACATTTCTTCTAGAAAGCTTACCATTTGTTGCCATACCACAAGATGATGTCGCTAAAGCAACTTGTGAACCTACTTAATTTGTTTGCATACGTTTTGAATCTCCCCACCCCCACCAAAAAATCTATATTTAACGCTCAATGCAAACACTCAACATTTGATAAATACACTATTAAAAGTTATTTTAAAACTGCTGCATAGTTCCTTGATATCGGCATCTACTGTTAATGTCAAAAAATGGTAACAGTACGCAATGGTTTTTTTCCCCGTTTTTATATCTGTAACCGCAAAAGGTTAAATAAAATGATTTACAATTACTTACATCTTGAAACAAACAAAAAATCGGTGTATATTTTCAATCTGATTTACCATTGTTTATTACAATAACAGGTCTTTTTTTTAGTGCTCTTAAATATAAAAAAAACAAAAACCATTCCATATAGTGGTACTGCTAGTGGCGTAACGAATTTGATTTTGGTCCCTTCCAAAACTGGGTTTGACCTCCCCATAATTTTCTTTATAAGACACAGCAAGTACTGCAGACTTGGACAGCATGAAAATAAACCTACTTTCATGAAATCTGGTGCATGGAAATTTTAGTAAAATTTATCGACGAACTCCGTTTTTTTCTGCTCAATTATGGGTTTACAAAATCTGCCAAGCAGCAAATGCTTCCTTTCGTTATAATTTCCAAAACTGGAAACAATAAAATGGTAGCCTATGTGATAATGTAATTAATAATAAATATACATTAAAAGTGCACATTTATCAGGGAACGATACCTGAACAGCCGCCATGCTTTAAAGTTTTTTTTTTATTTCATAAATTTTTTTTTAAGTTCCCAGATTTTTTTAGGAACTTTTTTAATACTCGTATCATCAAAATTGTTCGGTTGAAACTGTCCATACGACGCTGCAGGCAGTGGATGGCTGCCCGAAGGCAGAAAGGGGTGCGACGTGCGACTATGTCACAGTAGCAGACAAATCGTGCCGTTTCGCCAATTTTTGACCAATTTGGACTTTCCAATACACCATTTTAATCGTCTCGACGAGACCTGTACGTTGATGGAAGGGCCAATCAAGAGAATAATGCACTGCAAAGTTATTCAGTAAAAACCAATAAATATGCACGTAGCCATACGAAAAAACAGATTAGCTGCAGACAATTTTTCCCTGACAATTGGCGTCGCAGACAGTGGCAGAAAATTCTGGTTTGGGGGATGGCTGACATAGTATCATGAAAACTTCCCTATTGTTGTTAGCAAATAAAACATATTTCTATGCCCGTAATGTTTTACTGTAGCTTATTTATTCATCATATGGCACATGGACTGGTCATTGGGGGGGGGGGGGGGGCTTAAAGGCGCATCGAGAGCAAGGTCATTAGCACAAACCTCAGTCACAGTGCAGTAGTCCAAGTTGGCACTGTGCGGACCTCATTAATGCAGGCATATTTGTTTCGGCTGCTCGCAGACCAGATGGGCCCCCTGTCTGGGTCGATATGCATTGCATATGTAGCACACCTGTACGTTACGCCACTGCAGTCAACATTTTATACAATAAAAAAAAATTGAGTTACCAACTTAAGTAAGATTTCTGGCGCTAGATGCCGTTGTTAGCAAAACGTGTTAACTGCTTTAATCAGAATGCATACATTTTTTTCCTATAAAGAATAAACATGATAAAAAAAGACTATTTGTTAACATCATCTAGTGACAAGGAATGGTATTAAAACGGGCAAATCAGAAATTCATTTTATTTTATAGGTGTAATATAGGCCTAACACGCTACATGCAACGAATTTTAATCCTTTTTCTTTTTAAAGTTAAAAAATGCCTAATTATACTAAACACGTGCAGATCACCTTATTGTAAATTAATAGACAAATAAATACTAATTATTTCTTTGTCCTTAAAAAAGCACAGAGGCATGAAAATTAAGAAACTTGAGTCTTATTTACCTTCCTTGCAAAACTTGAGTAAAACTAATCATCTGTGGCGAGTGTCAACAAAAAAATTGAGATTTTTAAATGTAATTTCAAATATACCCACTTTACTGTCAGGATCAATTAATCTGTACGCCAACTTGCCTGAAAACAAATGGTTTTACCAGACGTTGTTTTTAATGAAGTTCCAATTGCTTCTTTCTTTTTTTTATATCACGTTATTATACAAACTGTTACAATGTACGCTAATTCTTATTTTGAGTAATAAAATCTACATGCAGGATTTAATGTGACAATTCATTTGCTATGCAAAATTGATACACAATTTCTGCCCAAAATTATTTTTCAAAGTTGATAGCATAACCACATTTCACAGAAAGTATGCCAAACATCAACTGACCTTAAGGGAGTTTGATGAAATTATTATTTAGTAGGCTTACCACCGAATAAATAATTTTTGTTATATTTTAATAAATATTTTTACTTTCTTTTTATTCATTGTTTTGTATCGCTCACTCGGGTACAGAATTTTTTTTATTAATTGTTAAAATATCTAGCCTACTTTGCGACATTTCCAGCCAGGTCATTTGCTTTTCACTTTATTCCTTAAGAATTCGGCCATTCGATTAATTTTCAAACTTTTTACTTTCGTTGACCTGTAATAACAGACTGCAAATTAATTTGAAGTTTCTCATCTTTTTCTGCACATTAAGCAGTAAAAACAGCTACTTCTGATTACAACAAAAGTACCGTTGTCCTGTGGGTATTACTGTGCACATCCCACAGCAGCTTACACTATTGTGACACCAACTACAGTTTTAATTGGTACGATACCTCAAATATGTTCCAAAAAAATACAGGTGGCATATTTCTTACATATGCTAGCCTTTACGATCAAGGATGACCTTACAATATAAGAAAAAAAATTAGTAAACACAAGTGACCTTTGTCAATCAGCTGTTTCTTTCCTTCAGACCGGTTTTTAACCTTGAAGCAGGTGCAAGCCAACCACACCTCACGCACGCAGTTCAAGACGTCTACATAACCCCGATAACCCAAAATGAATGACAAGGATCTTCGATGTTATCATAGGAATAAAAATATGGTAAAATAATCGCTGCACATGAAGCCTGGAAGATTACAGGGGAACAGTCTTTTCGCAAACTGCTGGAGAAAAGCCTTTGATAAATTCAGTACATTGGCCAAAGTTAAGAATAGCTTTTTGCCCTGTTCTCTGGCGTCCCCTTATACTCACGTGGGTCTGCAGCTATTCTGGGAACAAGGCGACACTCGAAAAAAAAAAAGACTACATTATTGTCCCGCAATTCAGACTTGTCAACGATCTATTGTTTTAATGATAACAAAGTAATTTATTATTTATCCACAAGAAAAGAACAGAGCTGTTACTCACACTATTCTGTGCCTTAATGATTTCTCACTTTTTAATCTGTTTAATTAACTGAATTTGATTACGCTAAATCATCCACATTTCAGGCTCGATTTTATGACGGATTTCAACACCAAACACACTAAACTAATAATTTAACCGTTCCACTATCCAACATTGTTACGTGCAAGATCCGCAGTGGTGTGGTAAAAATTTTTTTTTACCGTTTTTAAATACTTGGGTATTTTTAGCACAACAAAACTTGGCAATTTGTCTAGAGTATCTTGCTAAACGATCTTAGTTGGGAGTCGTAATTTTTTTAAACATCTCTTTTGAGTTACGGACTGTATCTCCACTAGTGTTGATACATACTAAAAAAACACACGTTAATCAGTCGAATTAAAATGTTTGATGCCTTTATTGAAGGTTGACTTTGTTATACAATACTTTATTACAACGGAGAAAACAGTGGAAATGTCGCAATAGGCCTACTATTTTATTTCGTGGTGGGTCCTAGTATACGAATTCTGATTATTTTTAGAGTCCTTTTAACTGGCAAGTACCTTCATCAACTTTTTTTTTTTTTAGTAATGATAGTTTTTAAGTAGGCTAGGGCCTAAGCGTACAAAACAATGTCAGTTTAAGGGGTTATGTCAAGTAGGCTAGTAGGGATGGGACAGAAACCGAAACCGAATTTTCGGTTTTACTGAAAACCGAAACCGAAACCGATTTGGATTTTCTGTCGGTTTTTCGTATGGTGTTCGGAAAATCAAAAATTGATTTGATTTTCTAATTAAAAAAAAATAATTAGCATTTTCTCAGTAGAAATGACAACAAAGCTCCTAATCATTAAATCATAGCAGAGGAAAATGGTGCCACATCTAGGACCATGGTTTATGACGCTGCTGAAGGTGAAAGCCGGAGTTAGAAGCTAGTAATACTTCTGTTACAAGAATAAAAAAACTAGAAAAATAGCTGGTTGGGGAGAATGGTAGCAAAAACCGATACCGAAACCGCGGTTTTGTGGGCGTAAAAACCGAAACCGGAACCGAAGTAAAAAAAGTGAAACCGACCCATCCCTATAGGCTAGCTTGTACATTTATTATAAAAGGCTCCATTTTAATTATTCTGTTGCTTATTTTCTTCCTAAAGACAAAGGGGTGGAGAAAATTTTTACTGGACAAAATTTCCCACAAAATTTTTCTACAGATTTGTCTAATTTTCACAGCCATTCACTATGTAGGCATTTTTCAATATTTCCGCAATTCTCCGAAATTTCCCACGAACCTCGTTCTAGCGTTCCGGCATATTCTGCACCCCTGGGACAAAAGTTTCGAATTTGGAGTGTCCTCGACAGAAATTTGAACCGGCGATCAGTAGAACACAAGTTAACGTCAAAGAATTCATTGTATTAAGAAGTTTCAATTTGTGTGTAAATCGCTACTGGCCTATGCTCATTCCAACTTTTTTTTTGTTTACTGATCTGACCTCTGATTATAAAAATAAAATAGGAATGATCAAAACGGACCGATTTTATAAGGAGACTGCAGGAATTGAACAGTTTTTTTTTTCCGTGGGCCTGTTAGTCATTACTAACCTACCAGTACTTTAAACAAGTGTTGTTCAACGACAAAAAGAAGCACATTCCAATTACTGCTGCTGCCCCGCATGTTTCACATTTATTTATAACTGTATTGAAAAGCAATAATTTTTGGGAGCTTAACATGTTAATTCCTGTGTGAGGCACCCAGAAATACTGCCCCCTTTAGGGCGCATCCTAAAGGGGGGGGGGGGCGTATATTTCATGGTGCCTCACACACCAATTTGTTAAGCTCTCAAAAAAAAACATTAAGAAAAATAAAATTAAATTTACGCTTGCAGTTACGAGGAGTCACAAGTACCTGAATAACGTTACAAGCACAACTCAAGGTCACGTGTTGAACGTCCAATTTGACGCTTCAGTTTTTAATGTAGCTTAATCCCATCCACAAGCTAACTAATATATACACAAATTTAAAAAAAAAGACCCTTCAATGGGGGGGGGGGGATGTAACTTCAGAAGAAAATTCATAAAACTGAATATCTGACTTCATTAAACAAACTTTAAACAAAAAAATTAAACGCACCACCACAGTTAAACCTACTTGAACGAATAGTGACGTAATACCACTCGGAAGCACTCAGACGCTGCCGGTACATATTCATTTCAGACGGTCAATAGATTTGACACTTCATGGTCATGTAGAACAATGTTTAAAAAAATTAAAAAAAGAGTTCAACATTTTTGTTTCCTTAAATATAATTTATTCTGTAATTTAAAACAAAAAAAACTTACTTTCTTGGGAGTTTGTAGGCCTATCAGTAAAATATTCGCAAAATTGAGCGAGGCGTTACGCATGTTTTAAAGTAAGGGGGGGGGAGTACATTTAGGTCGCATTTATTAATCACAATAAAAAACGTGAAAATACGTGTTGATGATCTAGTATTCGGACGGGTAAGTTTAACCAATACAAGAATGCTGCACACATATTATGCATTATTTGCAAGAATGGATTCGAAAGCAATTATTATTATGGCTGTAAAGTTCAAGTAACAGTAACTTTAAAACGTTACGTGAACTTGCGTACGTACGTAAAACTCCACTTTAAAAAAAGAGTGGCTGTAGGTAAGCAAGCGCCCAATTGTGGCAATAAAAATCTAACGACACTGTCATGACTTGAGTACGTGACAAGGTTGTTCAAGCAGATAACTTGGAACGAAAGTATACTTGGGAAAAAAAAAAGTCGCAGTAGGGGAAGGGGCAACGGGTGACGTCAAAACGGCGACAAGTAAAACAATGAAATTAATTATTTGTAAATAGTAAACGGGGTTGCAGACTTATGATATCCAAAACGCTTGGCTTCAGAGAAACGCAGTCCGAGGTGATACAGGCTTACATTATGATGGTACCAAATGCGCACTTCGGTTTTGAATAGACTTCACTGTAGGGGGGAGGTTGCAGAGCTACGGGTTGGTACCGTGGTACGGATGGGCGCAGACCACTGGTACCGTAGTATCAATCCGGTGAAAAAATCGGCGGCGCATCCACGGACAAGCTGGCTGGTTGGGGGGCGTTGGCGCGTTCTCTAACACCGGCCGACGACGCAGCGCAGAAACGCAAATTTTTTCCGTCGCACATTTCTGATGATTGGACACGTTTTCCGTCTCCGGGTTTGTGACTTCATAGGTGGGAGAGGTGAAAACAATCCGTGGTTCGTGTGTGTGTACGTATTAATTCGTATTTTTGTGTGTATTTTTTTTTTAATACTTGAAAATTAAATACGCCAGATCAAGACTGTTGTTTGTATGTTTTGTTGTTGTTTAGAAGTAAGTGGCCATCCTACGGTTGTGGTATTGAATGAAGGATGAAATTTCGCAGGTTTGTTGCTGGCTGGCTGGCTGGCTGGCTGGTTGGTTGGTTCGATAATATCAGCGCGTACAGAGGTTTTTTTTTTTCCCTATGCGAGCAAATACGCCACGGCAAAATGGGGAGCGAAAACAGAGGCAGCGGGCGAACAGAGTACGGTAAGTTGGTCGGTTGGGAAATTACGAAGATAAACCACGGCACAGAAAAACACGTAGGCATATGTAGTAGCTATAGTAATCCACAAGCAAAAGCCCTGTACAGTACACCCGTACAGTACGGTAGTTGGTAGTAGAATAGTCAACACACAACAAAAAGCGTAAAAAAAAAAGTAATAAATGCAAAAAAGTGTTGTAGGCTATTGCAGAAAAAGTCAAAAATTACCTAAGATCATCAAATTTGATCGTTATAATTTACACGATTAGTCAGGAGTGCCGGTGGGAGGTAAGATGGAGAAAAAAATTGAATGATTAAAAAAAAAATTAAAAGATGAAGGTACATACGGTAAGGCTGAAATGTAAGGAGAGTCGGTACACATGAAAGGTTTTTTAAAAGCAGAAGCGGTAATTGGATGTTTAGCGGTAAGGTTTAAAAGTTTGAAACAATTACGGAATTATCCATTCACCCGCTATATTGTTACGTTCGTACTACGTTTGTACGAGCGGAAGGCTGGTTTAGGTTGTGGTGGCATGGTAATGGTACGGTGTTTGGTTTGGAAAGGTAACAAGTTATGGTAAGTCTTAGCCAAGTGGTTTTAGAATCACGCCGGTGAATTCACAAACATACACACACAATGGAACTGAATTGGCGGCAGAGCGAAGCAGCAAGCGAGCGAGCGAGCGGTAAAAGCAAAGCAAGAGAACGAACGCAAGGCTTTGGGAACTCGAGAACAGAGACAGAGACTAGGCCTATGGAGAACTGAAAGGGAATGAGAAATGCTTTCCACGAGAAACGCATACAGAGTGCAAGGAAATCTAGCCGGACGTACCTTGGTTTGTTGAAGGAAGGACTGGATTGGGTTTGGCGGGACCGGGGTTGGTTCTTGGGGATCTTTCGGGACAAGATGCAGGGATTGAACAGGGTAGGATTTGATGATCGTGCAGAAGAAATTGAAGCAGCTAAAGGACCATTCACTCCCGACTTTATCAAAGCGCTAATATACTGTAGTCCGCGGCGAGTTTTTGAAATGCGGTTTAAGCGTGTTGCGTTTTCGTTTAGGTGCAACTTACTTGTTCTTTTTACATTTATCGCGAGTTCGCCGTTCGTAGTTTCGAAATTAAGCCTATTTAAAAGCCGCATTCGTCGATCACATAGCGCACTATTTCTCCTCGCGGATGTGATGACGTCACGAGCGGCAGAGCTCTGTGTGACGCGAACAGCGATGGCCGACGCTTATTTTCGTGGCTTTGGAGGCGACGAGGCCCCAGCCATGAATCCTCCTCGCGGTGCGGGGCAAGACGACGGAAAATTCTCAACTAACAACTCCCTGGAAAACGAATTTAGTAGATTAAAAGGTAATGGCCGTACTGTACACTATAACTAATTAATATTTTTGTATATACGGGAGGGGAAGTAATCATGACAATAATAATGTGCTGACTACAGGCATTTTTGTCACCGAGTTGCTGGCAAATAAGAAAGCGGGCAATGTGATAGGCTGGTTGGCGGTATGGAACAAACGGACGGTGACCGTGTGTCGTAATGCCAGCCAGGAGGCTAGCTGTCGGGAAGCGGCCATGATTTGTGACCTATTTTCAGGAAGTAAAATTACATCCTCAATCGAAGGCTTTTATGGGAACCGTAGGCTACGCCATGGGTGCTCACATGCAAACTCACACACATACACATACGCGGTAACGATGGAAACTAGTTTAGATTTATCATTTAGGCGCGAAGCGAGTATACTCCGGCCAGAACATCTCGGCGAGGAGAGCAGCGTTTTTCGCGTTTCTGGTGCAGTGCGGGTGGGTTGACAACATTGTAGCCGACGACGCTGAACCCTCGCCACAACGAAGGTCGCGCCAATCGTTAGTGCGTTGCAGGGATTTGGGCTATTTATCGCATTCCCTAGCTGCGGCGTCCCTTTCTTCCCTTGGTTGTATTGGGGGGCTGTCGCTGTAACAAACGAGAATATTGAATTAAATTAAATTATCGATCTCCCGAGTAGCTTAGCCGGAAGAGGCAGTTCAAGCTAGAATTGTCCGTCCGTTTCAGCAAAATAACTACGTCAGAAGGAGGACGGTATAGTTCAATTCATTCGGGATGAAAGAAAATAATTATATATTTGTTGTTTGTCAAGCGGAAGTATTGACGGGCTTGGTACAGCTAAATCTGATAAACCTACCTCTGTTGACGACAGTTTTCAAGTGAATTGAACATATTCTCTCATCGTTCTCTCGTTTTTAACAGCACACGAGTTTCACCATGGTTTCACTTAGCAGACTATGTGATGCAGAATTTCTGTGGCGTGCAGAGCTGTGTAGACATGATAATGAAATGCAGGAATCGATAATGTGTGCGAGGCAAAGGCATACCACAAGTCGGGCCTAGCCATAAATAGGCGTAGTTGTTAGCGACTGCCGCTCGAAGCATAAAAGCCTAAAAGATAAGTTATAAACTAACCAATTGATCCGGCCTACGGAAAACGACAACTTTTACTTGTTCTCTCAGTTTTTCAGTCTATTTTAGCAATTGTCCCCAGCCAAACCCGCAGCGAAAAGAAACAAGAAACGTATTGATATACGTTCAGTAATGCAACTTAAGTCGGTTCGTCACCTTCCGTACAATGAATACGGCTCTGATTTCTGTTCGCAACTGATTTGACTGAGGTGACCTCTTCCTTGCTTTCCAGATTCTGTCTGGCCTTGTTGACATCAACCCGTCCACTTTTTTTTGGCCCGTAACTTCAATTGCACGGTTTCACCTTGAGACTTCTTAACTGTCGACAGACAGCATTTTTTTTCACTGAGCGTGCCGTGCACCCTTTGAACTCTCTTCCTAAACAAGTTGTTTCAGTCTTATCCTTGAATAGTTTTAGGGCTCGACTGTACATCCTGATGCACTGACCTGTCTTCTTGGCTATGTAATATATTTAAAAAAAAAAATTTTGTTAAGGTTTTCCTTGCCGGTAGATGGCGCTGAATAGTCTGCCGCTACCTCTTTCTATCTAGGCCCAGTGGCGTGCACGTTGGGGGGAGGGGGGGGGCAGCATTGTACCTGCCTTTTCGCAAGATGCCCTTGTAAAAAAAAAAAAAGTGGTCTTTTGTGCCGACAGTTGTTGTTGGTGCGGCAATGCCTGCGGAAGGGCCTAAAGGCCTCAAGAAGGCCAAAAAATTCCTAAAAGGGGACAAAAAAAAAAGAAAGAGACCCCAGAGAAAATGTCCACAAAACCAAAACCTACTGTGCCCTTTTACTGAAAGTTGCCCCTGCTCTTTCGAAGGTGTGTACATGCTACTGTCTAGGGCCTCTTTCTTAAGACTACTGATGCCAAGGTTTACTCTTTTGGAAAGCTAACTTAGAAAACCAATTTAGGGATAAATCGTTGTAAATGATCTGTCGGAAATAAGCCATCGGCGAAAATCCTACATTACAAAAAACGTAGCACCATAGCCATCTTTATCCACGTATGTTTCATTCGAATGACGTGACCGAGGTTCGAACTGGCGAACCAGTCCTTCACTACTAGATCACTGCTCTAATAATGACCAGTGGACGAGTGGCTACATCAGTAAAGAAGATATGGCAGTGATTTGGTGATGTGCTAGTCCGAATCCATGTCATTTCACTCGGATAAAAATTAAGTGCGTAAAAGTGGCTTACTGTATTACATTATTCTAGTGTTTGATTTTGGCTGGCTTATATTCCGACTTATCTTTAAATTAGGTTAATATTTATGTCTTTCGAAAGTCGTTAGGTTGAAATAAATACGACAAGAGGTATCATAATTACTTTTGCTAACCTACGTTAAAATTAAGTTACATAGTTTTTTACCCAATTGATGCAATCAAACCCTTTCCGGCATGCACCAGCGTTGAGACGACTTTGAACTAGGAAAGAATTTTGTTTGCTTAAGCCAAGGCCGACTGGCACAGATATTACGTTTTTCGCCTTCCGGTTCCACACCAGTTCTCGTCTCGCAAGAAAAAGATGCCTCTTAGCGTTGCTTTAGTAAAACAAGATTCTGGTTACATGCCGGGAGCCAGGAAGCGAGAGCCGCAGCTGCTTTCCTAGATGGCAATGTGGTAATGACAGGGCCGAAAATAAAGGGAGGGGGTGAATGGGTGGGTGGGTGTTACTTCCGCCAATCAAAAGTCTGACATGAAAATGGACCTTAATCGGAAAAGCGGCAGGTGGGACAAAACTGTGAATAAAGGTGGGTAAATACTATAAAAAAAAAGAAATTTGTGTTCCAGTCAGGAATGTCAGCCTCGTCACCCCAACCCCACCCCACGGGCCAGTGTTTTGGCTTCGCTACGCCCCTGGCTATGGACAAGGGATGGAATGCAAAACAAAAGTTACGACTTTGGTACTTCCTTGTTCCCGCAGTTCTTTCCTCATTCCTTTGCAAGAAAATCTAACAAAATGATAAAAAGTGTAAAAAAAAACTTGTTAAAATTGTATTTTGTCTGTGGAAATGACCTCAGCCGTAGGAGTGTAAAATTGGCTGAGAAATGACGATATACAATGGACAATTTCCAAATTTGCCCTGCGAACTGGAAAGCTATTAGCGGGATTGACGTTATTGACAATACACTTCTTTACACTTTACACTTCTACACTTTACACTTCTTTACCACTCACCCTCCCAACCGTTAAAAAAAAATCGTGAAGCAGCTGAATACGCTATCGTACAACAAGCAACGTAGTAGTATATCGGCTTCCTGAAAAAATTTAGTTATTATGGCTGATGACTGAAACCTGTTTCACCTGGAGTGGCATACACGTGGCTCCAACACCTCTGCTACATTGATGCCGCGTTCTTCCTCATTCATGCATTTCTTTTCATTAATACTCACGGTGCGTATATTTACTCTCTGGCACACAGCCTACGTATACGTGCAGCAGGATCACATAAACTAAATTAAACACGTTGGCGATATAGGCATCCGTAGAAAATGGGGAAAGAGAACTTAGAAAATGCACAGAGAGAACATTCTGAATATGTAGACCAAGGCTGGCACTATTTTCCCCACCCTGCATTAAGAGGACTAAAAAAAAATAGGTGTCTAAATAAAAGTTATGACTGGTCCCTTCTGAGCTTGGAATAAAATAATAATAAAAAAATAATGAAATAAAAAAATAGCATTGGATTTTTTTTTTCTTTGGATTTTATTTCCTCTGGATTTTTTTTCTCTTGATTTTTATTTCTGGATCTTTATTCCTGGATTTTTTTCCGTGGATTTTTTTTCTTTGGATTTTTTTTCCGTGGATTTTTTTTCTTTGATTTTTTTTTCCTTTTACTGCTTGGAACCCTCCGAAACCGGCAATCTTCGAAGCGCCTTGGTTTTAATGTTTTTTCTTAATAATTGTATCGCCGAAAGGGCACCCACTGTAAAAAGGGAAGGAAGGGCACGTGCCCTAAGTGCCCCTTTGTGTGGGTGCCCTAATTGGTTGTCGATACAGTCTGAAACGTAACTTTGGGTTTCGAAAGCAGGGACCCAAACCTTTACGTCCCTGTCGAAAGTAACGGTTGTACCAGCGTTAATTCGTTCAGGGGCTTATCGAAAATAAACTATTAGGTAGGAGTGGGGGGGGGGGGGGTTTGAAGGCAAAAATTTCGGACAGGATCCCCGAAATGTTGAAAACTATTTTTTGTGTGCTTATTCCACTATTTTTTCGTAGTTTATTCCCACTCCCCTGTTATTTACAGCTGAGGTCAAGTTTGCTACTTATTGCGTTTGGGACTACATCCCTCCCACAACCGATATTTTCGACCCTGAATTCGGTTACGATTTTTGATGGAGTATCGTTTCTCAGTAAACTACCTAGACGGTTCTGGGCTTACCGAAGCGTCTTATCTGTCTAAAGACAATGTTTAAAGACAATGGCGCTACGCGCCCGCCCCCTAACCCCACCAGTTAAATGTTCCCCTCTGCATTAGAGGGTGCGCTGACGCCATCAAAGTGCCGTAATTCATTGGCAACGTCTTTTAAGTTTTTATCGTAGCAAAAAAAAAATCACGAGCAAGCATCAGTTCCGAAACAAAATTGCAGCCGGGAATGATCCAGTTAGGCGTGATGGTTTAGTGGTGAGATTCCCCGTTAAGGCCAAAAGTCAAAGATTTCATTTAAGACACTAAAATGCCTATCTTTATGCTCTTGATTCATTTGTACATATATTTGTAGCTTTATTTTGGGGAACATTGGAAGGGCGTACGTAAGCAGTTAGGCACTTAGACAAAACAGGCTTAATTAGTTTAGTTACATCATAAAAATAACAGCAGTAAACAATTGTGTTGTACACTGTACGCAGGAAAGTGCATAAGACCAACACACTGTGGGTCAACTGTGCCACGAAGGCCAAAAGTCAAGCCACAGCTCATTCTTACACCTAGCCCCGTGCAAACAAAGCACAACAGCTACCTTGCATCGCTTTAAGTAACAAGGACGCACCAACACTGCATCAGTAATTCGACGTGTTGCTTGGTACAGAAATGCTGAAGGAGGATAGAAAATTAATATGCGATTGACGCATGCAGTTGGAAAGGCAGCATACTCAGGACATTACTATACATTCGGAATGTGTGGTGCACTGAAACGTATACATATTGCACATCACATATGAAAAAAAAAAACCCGTCTCCTAACTTTTGCTATTGCGATACGGCAAATGAGCGATCACGCGATCATGTTAGAAACGGCCAGATAATGATTTCTCATCTGACGCTATTATTTTTGTTTTAAAAAAACCCCCTGAAAATTTCGTTGCTTTACAGCTTCCCGTCCTCTTCGTTCTTTTTTATGAGGCAGTAACATTTTTTAAATCTGCGAACACCTTACTTTGCAGTAAATCCAGCATTAAATTAGGAGGGGGGTGGTGGGGGTGGGGGGAGAGAGAGAGAGATGGGGATCTCTACGTAAGGCTGATTACTTTAAATTTATTTATTTACCGAAGATAAAATAACACACAAAAATGTCACACAACAATTTCATCTACCTAGCTTTTGTTTAAGCTTTGCTGCTTAGGTTTTGTTATATACTGGGGTTACTGCAAATTCAGTTATATATTTGAACAATCAAGTGTAAAAAAAAAATTTAAAAAAAGGCCCCCCCCCCCCCCCCCCACGTACGCCAGTCTTACACGCAATTCAGCGACATTTAAGGCTAAACTAACGCTGCTACTACTGAGCACAGACTTATTCATTCTAGAGTTGCGCTTTTCAAATCGTGTTTTTTTTAACACCTAAAATTGTTCATCCATACGACATACCTTTGCTAGATGTACTTCTTCCATTCTTTTCTACTGTACTCCCACAAAACGAAGTATATGTAGATTATTCCCCTGTAATTCACAACAGTTGGCACTGTTTATTTTTCCCGGCCGCCTGGCATAATTACAACGCAGTTTCGCCTCCAAACCCAAAGATCCCGAAGTTTTTCTCGGAAAGTCTAGCCTCTAACCGACCCTCGACCCACATTTCGCCGTCGTTTTTCGACATCGCCACCGTCATTTTACGCTAAAATTTTCGAAAACCACACGTATAACGCTGACGTCACAACACTGTGTACTATGGATGACGGTTTCGCGTTGACAGACCTCGTTGGAGGGTACCACTTTGTTTCTTCACGTCGAATTAATAAGGAAAATGATAGAGGGGAAGTTGAGTTAAACAAGTGACGGAATCATTGAGCTTTGAACGTAGACCGACTCGAAAACTATTCCTAATTGTAAGCTTGAAGAAGACAAGCGACGTGAAAGAAGAGGATTACGGAGAAAGACTCCATGAAGTTACATTCGATACACAGTAAGAGACAAGTACGCTATATTTCTGCCCGCTCATGAGAGCTGTCACGAAGCATAAAAATATACTGTAACAAACAAAAACATAATTATGTACAAATTTCGTTACAAACCTCCTGATAACCATCGAATCAGAGTTCGTACATAACAGATGAAACCATTTGTAACGTTTTTTCAAGGCTAACTTAAACCAACTTCAACGCTCTTTGCACAATCGACTCTGAAAGTTACCTTTAAATTCCAGTATTTTGTCAAATGTCGACGTTGGGCACCATTACGCTTATAGTTTACGGTAGGATGCCAAACCTTCGTAAACAAAGACGAACATTATGTCTTCAATTCCCCCCCCCCCCCCACTGGACAAGAAGGAAAGAGGAATACAGACACAACAGTCAATGAAACTGTATTTATTGAGCTGCCCCTTCTGGCAAAAATTGCTTGCATTGCACAGCACCTCTCTCTCTTTGTCTGCAGTCCAAGGGGACTGGGGAGCATCGTTCACAGAAGAAATGGATTTGGCTGACAAATTATTTCAGCTCATTTAGTTTACTGTTATTATTGGCATTCACTTCATTCCAAACAAAGTTCACTCAACAAATTTCAAGGCTCCGACAACAAAAATTCCAATTTTCAAGTTTTTCTAAGCCTCGAATTATCGGTTTTCAAATTTAAGACTTTTCAAGGAATTCACGCCGTGTAGTACGAAGCCTGTCGAATGTCAAGGACTTAAAGTAGTACAAGTACTAATATTAATGTGGTTATAACAAAAAAAAATTAGCTTACAACAGTGAGGGCACGTTTATGCAACGACTCGCTTTTGCATTCTTGCAGCTTGAAGCTAGAAGTCATCTGAAATTTCAACATGGCGGCGGTTTTAGTTTTCCCGTCTGGCTACGAAATCAGTGAATATGTAAATTCAAAAGCGACTGGGAAAATTGTTTCGTCAGGAGGAATTCATCATCTTACTGTAACGGAATATTCGACTGCAAGCATTTTCTCAAACGGTGTCGAATTTAGGTAACCAGTAAGCGTTGTTATCATGGCAACGACAACTTTGCCATCGGGATTAAATTCTAGCTGCGAGAATACAAAGGCGAGTCGTTGCATAAATACGCCCTAAGGGCGCGTTTATGCAACTGTTTGCTTTTGCATTCTTGCAGCTTGAAGCTAGAAATCATCTGAAATTCCAACATGGCGGCGGTTTTAGTTCTTCCGGCTGGCTACGAAACCAGTAAATATGTATAATTCAAAAGCGACTGGGAAAATTGTTTCGTCAGGAGGAATTCTTTATCTTATTGTAACGCACTATTCGACTGCAAGCATTTTCTCAAACGGTGTTGGATTTACCTAACCCAGTAAGCGTTGTTACCATGGCAACGGCAAGTTTGCCATCGCGTTAAATTCTAGCTGCGAGAATACAAAGGCGAATGACTGCGTAAACACGCCCTAAAAAAGAGAGGCCAAACGCTTTCCAACCAACGCCAGCCATTTTAACGCAAATTGCTCAGGGTGGGAGAGGATCAAGAAATCAAAAAATGTTGTGTGGTAGGACATGGAGTATTTCCTTCCACCTTTTTTAGTTGGATACTTTTGGTTTACATTGAGTAATCCTCCCTTTAAAATGGTTAGTCCCTCCAAATGCTTTCTAGTACCCGCATGTGAGTCGTTGCTACCCATTTCGATGTGTTTCGTGGTCGTGCTGATATTGTGCATCCCGAAGGCGTTTTCTTCTTTCTTTTTTGAGGTATTTTTCGTGCAAACAGCTGCTTCATGTTCGCAGATTCGGCGTCCCGTTGGGCGTCCGGGTTACCCAATTTAGAGGGCACCACAGGAATCCCCCCCCCCCACCCCCACAATTTACGGCATAGATGTAGTTTCGAATTTTTGGAGGGATTCGGATAGAATGTTATTAGAAGCCGTCGAGGTGGGCTGTGAGGATTCGACGATAGAGTTTTTCGAATCACATGTGGATATCGTAAAAAGCAACTGGAGGGACTAACCATTTTAAAGGGCAATTACATCCATTTTGACATGCATGCTTTATTTTTGAATCATTTACACAATAACTAAACACAAGAACTGCGGTAAGAATATGTTACGTACGTCCGATACAACAATTTAATTATTCCATCACCAAAACACGACATGGAGACCGCCATTGTTTTGCTGGAACGCGCAGAAATTAATGCCGATTGATGTCACTCTTCGATTTCGACTCGCAGCCGATTGAGGTAGCTCTATTGGCTGTGAGAGCTTGAGCGTCTGACGGCCTTAGCTGGCCGACAGTTATAGTGGCCAGCTAAGGCCGTCGAACGCTTGAACTCTGCAGCCAATAGAGCTATTTCAATCGTCTGCGAGTCGAAATCGAAAAGTGACATCTGTCGGCATTATTTTCTGCCCGTTCCATCAAAACAATGGAGGTCTCCGTGTCGTGTTTTGGTGATGCAATAATTAAATTGTTGTATCGGACGTACGTAACATATTCTTACCGCAATTCTTGTGTTTAATTATTGTGTAAGTGATCCAAAAGAAAAGCATGCATGTCAAAATGGATGTAATTGCCCTTTAAATATTAAGGGAAGATTACTCAATCTAAACGAAAAGTATCCTAAATTAAAAAAGGTGGGGAAATACACCATGCCCTACCACAAAGCCATGAGTAAATATTTAAAAAAAATTTTGATCCTCTTCCCACCCTGAGCTATTTCCGGTAAAATGGCTGGTGTTCGTTGATTGGCGTTTGGCCTCTCTCTTTTTTACTCTGGTATTCTAATTTTTTTTTTTTTTATAATTACATTAATGTTACGTCATTAAAGACGAAAGCCAAAGTCTTAATACGAGTTAAATAAATACAGATGCAAACCTATTTACGTTGCCTTTTGGAATTATGCTGCCTGAGCGGGGAATCGAACACACGACCTTTGAAACCAAAGACCGAGGTTCTACCGCTGAGCCATACTGACACGGTCAAAAGGAAACGTCCATAGGGAGCATTTCCAATCGCCACTGGAGGGACGCTTAAATACCGCGCTTAGCGGTAGGACCTCGGCCTTTAGTTTCAAAGGTCGTGGGTTTGATTCCCCGATCAGGCAGTATAATTCCAAAAGGCAATGTAAGTAGGTTTGCATCTGTATTTCTTTAACTTTATGTTATTGACATTCGATGGTTATCAGGAGGTTTGTAACATGATTTGTACATAATTATGTTTTTTATTTGTTTTTGTGCCTCATGACGGCCCCCATGAGCGGGCAGAAATATAGCGTATTTGTCTCTTTTTGTGTATCGAATGCAACTTTATGGAGCCGACCCATAATCCTCTTTTTATTCGAGTTTCTAAGCATTCAAATGACCACCCGTCTAATAAGCGACGTAGCTTTCATTTCAATATCTCCATGAACAATTGCCTGTCGAAAATTCGCTAGTGATATGTTTTTTTTTTATTCTAGCTCCATTTTTGAATTTTGCGTGTGTGTTGTTCATACACTTAATGTTTACTTCCATTCAAAGTAGAAAGCCTCATGCAGTGTTTGTTCAACACACAAGAAGGAAGTTTTTGTGTGTGGTGGTAGTTACACCAACAAGGTTAATACATACAAATCGAAAGACTCATTACTTCAATTCATAGATAACGCTGTTAACGACATTACCTTTTGTTTCGTGTTTATTTTCACAACAGATTTTCTGACATGACAGGGTTCCCAATCCTCCAATATTTCCTATATTTTATAGGATTCCTATAAAGCTTTTACAAATCGTGAAATGCTCCTATATTTCCTATATTTTTCTGTTCTGAACTAAAATATTGCCCCGTTGGGGGCGTGCTACGCTAATTATTTGGATCCGGAAACAAGAACAACCATCATCCCCTTCACTGGGCGTTGCAGCATGGTACGGAAACTGAACGTCAGTTGGGTGAACGGCCAAACACGCAACGTAAAGCATGTAACGACCATGTATGTGCCTTCAAGAGTGTTTATTTTTCGTCTTGTATTGTACAACAACAAAAAATATATTTGTCCTACAGTACAATAGGATACTCTTCCACTGCATCCAGGCTAATAATTACTATAACTATGTTTATTTTTACCTGAAGACGGGAAGTTGTCCTCCCGAAACGTAGTGTGGTTTTATTTGTGCACGTTACTGGCTGTCACTCAATCTTATCTGCTAAAAGTGCTGAAATTTCTCAATCTTGCAATACTGCCACAGTGTCAAGAACTTGCATCAGAAAAACTTCACTTAGTGGTATCCCTCCAGTAAAATGTGCCAGTGATAATAGAATATGGGAAAACTACGAGTGTTAGTGTGAAAAAAAAGGCAAAACGCACAAACGAAGTAAAAACCAATCAAATTATCCGCCCTAATCTTGGGCCCGTAAATACGAAGGCATGTCTGTGGTTAGAACACAAAAAAAAAATTGGTTTGTTTATGGACGGAGTTGTTTTCCATTTGCTCGCTCTCTTTCGTGAAATTATACAGAAATTACAATGGTTACTGAAAAAGATAAATTTTTATTAAAGAATTGCGAAACTGGTGATGTATAAAAGCTGGTACTACCAGCAACGCCCCTGGAATAGGGATGTATAGGAAGTAAACTGATCACGCAGGGTCCCATAATTAACTGCGGAATGTCTCGGCCAACTGAAAAAAATTGGCTCTTTGAGGATGAAGGAGAAGGAAATTTGGAGCTTAGATCATGTTTCAGGTATCAAGTAGGTGCAGTATTTTTTTTTCCGAAACTGCGGCAGACCAAGAACTCTCCATACAAATGAACAGTTGTTAAATTTACGTGTGGCTCCCTACTCTTACTCTTGCACAGAATTGTGTAATTTTCGGTATAAATATACCTTTCATACTTATCTACTATTTGCGTAAATTTGGTCGAATAACATTGAATAGGAACTGAGATATTAATTAGTTTAGTTTTGCTGGAGTTACGACTACAATCATACACGTGTATGATAGTCAAATCCTGTCACTGGTAGTCGCTTTTTTCAACAATCATTTTCCAGGTTACGCATTACTAACAGATTTGCATGGCACCTATTTCCAAATGAGGAAAACTTGCCTATCATAAACGACCATTAACAGGATTTGATTATCATACACACATATGACTGAAGTCGTCACTCCAGCAAAAGTATTTCGGCCAAATTTGGACAGATAATAGATAAGTATGGAAGGTACATTTATGCCAAAATGTATGCAATCTGTGCATGAATAAGAGTAGGGAGCCACATGCAAATGTGACAAATCTTCATTTGTTGTTCTTGTTCCGCCACTGTTTCAGAAAAAAACTACTGAACCTACCTAATAACTGAACACGATCTAAGAAAGAAATGTCCATTTCCTTCATCCTCAAAGTGCCCACTTTCCAAATTGGTCCAGCCATTCCGGAGTTAATTATGGGACCCTGAATGATCAGTTTTATTGTTTTAAACTCAGTCAAAGGGTTTTAGTGAGCGTTAACCGCCTGCAACTTCTATGTCTGCAACTTCTATGTCTGCAACTTCTATGTTTTAAACTTCTAATTAGGCAACAATGCCAATCGGCAAATGCCAGCCGCAAAGCTGAAGAATAAAGAAATGCTTACAATGCTCACTGAACCGTTTTATTAACCATTTACTGCTTATACTAAAGTCGATGATAATTTTCTAGTGCCATGTACATAGGTCAGTCACACGTTCTAACTGGCGCTCACTTGGTTTCTAGTTGGAGATGCTGGCCCACTGGGCATTGCTTGCTCACCTTGCTCGGGGGTCCCTAACTCACAGATGTCATGTTTAGTGTTGGAACTCGGTGTTGTCCATTCTGTACCCGTCTATTGTAGTAGACGCTGGGCAGGAAGAGGTTAAGGTCAAGGTTAAGGTTGACCTTGTTAACGATTTATTAAAATCCTTCATTTGACCCTGTGAGCAATTGTATTCCTTAACCATTCATTGCCTATGATCGAGGACAGACGTATAGCCTAGTAATCAGAAAGCTTTAGTATTGTTTGGAAACTACGAAGGGACAAAAAAAAACAGTAAGGAAGCAGACAGTCTGCATTAAAGACTGGTTTTGCGAGAATACACGATACACTAATTTCAGAAAGAAAGAAAAGGCTTGACTGGGATTTGAACGTATAGACTTGACGCATACAAGGGCTAGGCGTTTTACCCCTATGCTACTGAAGTATACACTGTCTGCATGTTTTGTGACGTATACCAGATATTTTTGAGAGGTTAGTCACACTTCAATAACAGGATTCATGGACAGCAACCAAAATTACAACTGGAATTAACGAGAGAAAGTCTATACAAACATGGGTCTGGAAAGTTCCTTTCCAGCTACACGCATTTGTGTAGATGTCGGCAAGTGACGAGCAACAACTACCTCTTTTATATAATATGCAGCCAAGTTGCAGCTTACCACCAACTACAAGAAAAAAGACAATGATGATAATAGCTCCCATGTGTACTACGAGCTATGTGAGGAGCCACGGGGACCCCAAACAAAGTGAACAAGCTCAGTTCTGAGTGGTCAGTGGTGGAAGCCAAGCCAAGTGAACACTGGATTGAATTCCACCAGTGAATAAGGTGTAACAACCTGCCCTGAATACATTTGTTCCTAAGCAGAATATAGGTTGGTATTACCTGGAAGGAGACCATCTTGTGACGCAAGTCTGCATTGCATAACACAGTAGTGATGTGACCTTCCCCCATGAGTGGGAAGGTAGGCATTTAAGCTTTCGCCCCCTGTCGAAGCATTGGCCTACGTGTAGGCCAAACTTAGGGTGCTATAATTGGTTATTCCTGAGAGGTGATAAAATCGCTAATTTTAGCCATGATGTAACGCGAACAATATAAAACAGCTCGGCATCGTGCATCTTGGCTGACATCCACTACACCGAGTTGAATCCTACTGGGATTCTATACTTGTCATTTAGTACCGAAACAGGGGGGAATCTAGCCAGTTCTCTCATGTGGTTGAATCTTAATTGTGTTTAAGAAGAGTACAGTTGGAACAATTTAGTGTTATTAAGCTTGATATTAGTGTAACGGACCTTTGCTATTCCTACACACTCCAAAGTTGAAGTACTCTGACAAAAGTTAATTGCTTTGTTGTCTTCACTTAATTGCGGACATTAAACTTAGTTTCTGGGGCCCTCGTCCAAAAACATTTGAACCTATGTAATCCTAACTGGGGATTACACACTCCTCGTTTACCAAAACGAACAGTGAGACGTTATGTGGCTTCAGAAAAACGATTTACATCTAAAATCTGTGGGGTCTTTGTCTGATGGATTTGAATCTGTTGTTTAAACAAGCATGATTCTGATTACACACAATAAGTGAACTCAAACTTTGTTTTGAGAAATAATTACATCTAATTTTGGAGGCCTGTGCCATCATCGTTGTACTTGTAATCCAAATCGGGAGTTACACTACGGAACAACATACTCGATTCACAGCACAATGAAGAAGATACTAATCAAATTTCTGGGGACATTATCCGACAAGTTCATCAAACTACACCTTCATTTTGGACTTGTAATTTTTCTTTTTTCAACAGAACCGAAGGTAACTCTGCTTTATTCTATTGTTTTGCAACCATAAAGCCGGAGTGAACCTTTATTTTACTCGTGAAAATTTCTTTTCAGACCCACCAGCATTACAGAACCGGAGTTCTGCCACCTACACACTATAATTTGACTACAGTGTTGCAATTGTTTCTGACAAGAAAGTGAACTGGAATAATTTTAGAAGAAACACACCTGAACCCGTTTCCATAAATTTCCTTTGGAATTTGCACATTTTTTGCCTTTAACACTTTTTTTTTTTACAAACACCCTTCTTTCGACTCTATCAGGGTGGAAGCCGTTGACGTTTGGGCTAAAGTCACGCTGAAGATCACCACAACGACTTCAGCGGTGGTTACTGCAGTGTCAACGGCGATCAACATGATTTTGCTGCCAAGCCAGGAGTGCAATTAAGATGCAGCCGGCGAGGAAACTGAAGGTGCTGCAGGGAGTCTCGAGGACCAGCGACCAGCTCGCAGCGAAGACGTCAGTCGAGGAGAAACAGATGCTGACGTGCTTGACCTCACAATGATGTGTCAGCATTACATCAGTGTAGCAAGTAACTATGCTGACAGTACAAGTGATAGTTTTGAAGATACAAGAAATCAAGCAAACAAGATAGAATTCCTGCATTAGTAACGCTGATGTGAAGTGTAGGGCAGTGAAGCGTGCCCATTCGTTTTCAAGGGGACTCGACAGACTTTACAGTGAACAATGTTGCTGACGACGAATCATGTGCAAGTGATAACAATATCTCCAACAATGAAAAGTAAATGGAAAAATTATTACTTTGGACAATCCTTCAGAAAGTCACTATTTTTGGTTGCCACTGGCGTGTACACCAGCAGACTCTGTGTGCAGCCATGGTAATAACGGCGCTTCCGCGTGTAGTGTAGAGCTGAATGTTCTACCTTCAGGAACCGAAAGTGACAATGATACTGCTAGGTCACAAAGTTGTTTTGACGGTAACTATAATCAAAACTGTAGTGCGGTAAGTAGATCATATGAATTATTGGATGATGAGGTTTTAACTTCATATGCTAGGGGTAATGATAAAGACTTGTATTTCGGTAGAGGTTTTTGTTTAGTATTAGGGCGTACATATATGTTTGTGACATGTGTTATTTGCACGGATATATGATGTGCCAGTTATCATCGATGTCGGTGTTTAATAGGGTTCGAGGATTCGTATCACCGTTTAATGCCGACTTATCTGTGCTTAATCGGGAGCGTAACGGTGCACCGGTGCGCCAAGCCACGACAGACCAAGCTGTTAGTTCTTCCAACCCCAATATTTCTGGATTGTTCACAAATAATGAACTGGAGGTGTTTGTACTGACAGCAACGCAGAGTGAGCCGGCAAGGTTAGTGGCGCCTCTTATGCCTCTCTTTCCAGGAGATGCTAGTATGGGCAACATAATGATAGGCCTTGTGTGAGCTATCATTCGCTGTCACCAAGATCACCACACCACTGACCCTTGAAGACATGCAACCCAGAACCCACCCCAGAACCCATGATCAAGTCAGCTGAATGCACCAAGGACGCAAGTCAACCCTGTCATCGCCAACAGTGATTCAGGAACGAAAATTCTCCTATCTGCATTACTACCGAGTGTGCAGATAATTTAAGCCCAACCACGAGTAATTATCACGTCACATCGAATCGCTCTTACTCATGCTGTCCAAACACCATGACTACACACCATATGAACAGGACATGTGACGTGCTAACTTCAAAAACTGTTGCTCGTCGTAAAAACCTTTAGACAACATCAGCAGCAGTCATACAGAACAGGCTCTGCCCTAGGCTGAGTGCCATCACCACAGGAAGCCAGGTGAGGAACCGAGAAGAGAATGGGTCACTAGATCACATTCACATAATGGGGAAAGGGATGGCGCCAGAGCATCCCTACTTTCTCTCAATACCCCTTTTGCGAGCCAAGCAAGTGGAGGTGCAGCATCAGGCAGTGCAACAGCTTCTATAACCAGATATTGCTATACGGAATGGTGCAACCGAGGAGAACGATTCCAAAGCCAAACACCAAGTTTGTGCCAGAGAGTTACCAGTGTGGAGTTCAAACCACTGGTGGTTAACCATGGTGGTTAACTCAGGAACGGAACAACATAGAATTGTAATTTCAACACCAAGCGACATGGAAGGACAGATGAGGTAGTTTGACACCCCACATGCTATTGTTGGGTTCAAGCCCACGAAAGTCCCTCTCCCGGAATTTGTTTGGGACCATGATAGGACCCCTCAAGAATTTTTCCAGGCGCTGAAGAAGTACACGGACACCTAACAACTTCGTGATAATTTCGTTCTCATCACAATTTTACCAGTTTTGCTGTTGGGCCAGCAGAGAAATGGAGACTGTTGGCAGAAGTTCATCAACGCTTTTAACCAGGAATTCATCAGCCCATGCTATATGGAAGATTTGCGGCTCGAGTTAGAGCAAATTTATCAAGCACAGTACCAATTATCCACTTCGTAAGGGCAATTAATGAACATTACGAAAGGCTTGATCTCACGACGTCCGAATCTTCACATGTTCAGAGATGCTTGCATAGCTTCAGCCAGATTTCAGAATTTTGTTGTGGAACAGGAAGTTTGCCAAGCAACTTGCCAGTGAGGGACCCAAGATATATTGGTTCCTCATAAGACAAAGAACGTATAAACCACCTGTGCCAGCAACCAATTCAGTAAAAACCACTTTGGCCTGGTTTGAATTAAAACAGCATCAAGACCAGACTAGCCTTAAGAAGAAGGAGTATGAACATGAGATCAACATTTTCTAATGAATGCCAGCTAAGCTCACAAAACAGGAACACACTCACAATGTTTCTAAGTGTTTGCTAGTCAGTCTCAAACTGAGGGCGTACAGGCTAGGAATATATGCTACAGCCTTTACAGCACAGCCACCCAAGGATCAAGAGAAGAAAACGAAGGAAGGAGCACCAAGAAGACCGTTTAGGCCTATAAACAGGCAGATACACAAGAACTGCATTAACTGTGGCTCTATGGAATATCGGCGCTCAACTTGAAGTAATTCACCAAAAAACGGGCAGGAAGGTCTACTTCCCAACAAGGAGGACGGGCGACCAGCACAACAACAGTAAAGGAAGAAACGGCGACACCGTGGCTTGGAGAAAAGGATGACAATATGCTAAGAGATGCCAAGAAGGATTCACACGAAAGGATTTCATCAAGAGACATCTTATGGGAGCCACCCATTGTTGGCTATAACCATGGGAGGCATATGAGTAGTAGGGCTGCTAGATTCCGGAGTAACATCTACAACTATAAACAGTGTAATGGCGAAGAAACTAAAACCTATATAGGCCATGTTATTCATCACAGCACAAGAATCATGTTTTATTGGTGAAAGGGACTCTGCAAGGAGGAGGCCATTTGCATATAACAATAACATGGAAAGCAGGGAAATATATGACAAGCAGCCCATCTTAAAATTGCCAGAAGCAGCACACAAAGTTATAAAGTGTCACAATTTCATCTTTCGTAGCCGCATCGTCGTGGACATCAAGAACAATGGTTGGAGAGTGGGAATAGGTCCAATTCACCCCTTTGCCACCCAAGAAAAAACCATGACCAGCAGTTCATCGCCAGCAGCATCTAATGCACGCAAGAGGAGTAAGACAGGAACGTAATAGAACGACACAACGATAAGGCCCATTGCTCACCAGCCGAGAAGGAAGGACTAAGGGAATGCTTTGAAGGTCCCTTACGGTGCTCACATCAAAATTAGACAGAACATATCTGATGGAGCACAAGAAAGTGCTGGAGCCGGGAACCCAACCAATCCGCTGCCCTTATAGCGCTGCCAACATAGGCACTCAGAAGATCATGAAGGACCAGGTGCAACTTTAGCTTCTCAAGGAGTCATTTCAAGACGCATTAGTTCCTGGAACGCTGCTCCAGTGATGGTCCCGAAGACTCCGATTGACGCAATGTTCTGCAACAGGATTGACCGAATGACCAAGTGTTCGCAATGTTTGGCAAGGTAAAATATTTAGTGTGTTGTACTTGCGAGGAGGTTTTTTTCAGATACCACTAGTCGAAGAGTCAGCCTATCATCGGATTCAAAACATTCAGAAGAAGTTTTTTCTGCAACTGTCTTCCTTTTGCATTAATGAACCCACCTGCATGCTTCACGAGGTTAATGGGCTGGGTCTTGGGAGACAGTTTGTAAAGGATTTGAGGGACATATACAGACGACCTGTGCATCTTTTGGAAACATATGAAGAACTACATGTTAAGAATATTGCGGAGGTGTTGTAAAAGCAAGGGGATGCAGGATTAACCATAAATAGTTCAAGGTATCCTTTTCTGTTAAAGAGCTATGCTACCTTGGGCACATATTAAAACCTGCTTCCATACACCCACACTCATAAAATGTAGAAGTCATTTGAAGCTTCTTGCACCTTAAGGATTAAATGGATTACGAAGATTACTACGAATGTTCGTTATTATCGGTGATTCATGGAAGGATTCCATATTGCTGCCCAACCACTTAATGATCTTCTGAAAGACTTCAGATGAAAACGGAGCGAATAATGCCAGTTAGCGACAGAGAGCGTCTAAGAGCAGTTGCTGGCTTGAACGTTAAAAAGCTAGCCAGACATGACACATCCCTTCTACATAGATACAGATGCAAGTGTAGGATGAATGTCAGCAAGACAAGGATTAGAGACAAGAACTAGCAAGGATGCAGGTCTCGGAAGCAAAATGATGGAGATTAGTGACCACACAACAGCCTGAATTGACAGATTACCTTTGGTCTCCTTCGTGGCAATACCAGCAAGCATGAATGTGACCCGGGTGCTTCATGTAACACTGGAGCAGCGGAGGTGATGAGGGCTGGCCGGTACTTTGACCCTCCATGGACAACGACCAACTATGAATGGCCTTATGGTGTTGCCACTGCAACGTCTCTGCCAGTGTTGAATGATACGTCTGAAGACTTTGCGTCGATGACCACAAATGGGGCAGCAAGAACTACGTATTGCCTATGAATTAAATGCACTGCCATGCTCTGGTGATAGCACAAATTGGTCACCGAATTATTCATTTGCCGGCAGCACTATTGAACTCAGCGATGGGCCGGACAGTGTGAGCTAAGCTAATGCGACGATTCTTTTCTCTCTTCTGTCTTTCTCTCCATATTTTTCTCGTCGGTCTATAACCCTGAGAAGTGTTGTGTGTAATTTGTAAGTCAATGTGGGGACGGGGTGTGGGGACACATTTTTCGATCGTATTTTGTTCACCAGTATGTGCACCAATTTGAATATGTGATTTGTACGATTGTGATTAATAATACACCTGGAGTATCAGTCTCCTCGTCTCATTTCATGAGTATGTGCACTATTATGTTAATCTTATTACAGCGCTTTCTTTTATTATTATTTCTTCCGTGAGTGGCTTATTGTGTTGTTATTTTATTGGATCATTTCTTGAATTATTTATTGGAATATATACGTATCAATTAATGGGACGATTCAGCATGCATTTTTTGTACTATTTCATTGATTGCATGGGTTATCTTGTCCCGGTTACACATTTTGTGTTCCCTATGGGGTCTCTGTTATGGTGAATAAGTCTATTGATGGGAGGATGCCTCTCCTTTTGTTTCGTAATTATTTTAGCCGGGAAAGGGACTAAAGGGACTAAAATATCGTCATCTAGCATCTTGGCCGATATACATTGCACCGAGTCGACCATACGAAAAAAGTACGACATTATGAACCATAGTCCCTACTGGGATTCTGTACTAGCTATTTGGTGCCGTAACATGGGGAAACCTAGCCAGCTCTCTCATGTAGTAGAATCTGAATTGTGTTTAAGAAGTATAGCTGGAATAGCATTTAGTGTTATTAACGCCTAGCTACGGCTAATACCCATTGTAAACTGTTATTACGTTCTGTTTTATGGATGAATGGGACTTTTTGGGTTCTCTCTTTGGTTAAATTTTAGTAAAGTAGGGTACTTTGGGACGGTTGTGTATGAGGTTCGGAGGTCCTGATAGGTTTGCTAGGCATTATTGCCATAACTGATAGCTTCCTATAGATCTTTAGAAGTGTTTAAGGGTATTTTATGAATTTAGAGGGGGGGGGGGTATAACAACCGGCCCTGAAGGCACTTGTTCCTAAGAAGAGTATAGGTTGGCATAACCTGGTAGGAGACCAGCTTGTGATGCAAGTCTGCATTGCACAACACAGACGTTATGTGATCTTCCCTCAAGGGTGGGAAGGTTGGGGGCTCAAGGCAGTTTCCTCCCCCTGTCTAGACGGAGGCATTGGCCTATATGTAGACCAAACTGGCATTGGCCTATATGTAGACCAAAC